>BMAV01026690.1:511284-531650 GCA_019973955.1 Trichonephila inaurata madagascariensis | reverse complement strand
TTATCTATCTATCTTTGTTTGTTTATATACTCGTCTATCTTCTCAAGAACCACCTGACAGAGAAACTCACCAAAAGTAAAAAAAAAAGATTGGAAATGATCCGAGAAATCCGTTTTCCTCATTTATGTCCCGATATTGCAATTAGTTAAAAATATATGAATTAAAAACCTTAAAAAGCATAACTGTTTTACCCATGTTGTTTTTTTATTAGGGAACACAAAATGAAGAACGGTGTGGGTGAATATTTTTGTAGTTTTGCCGTTTTTAAAGCAGTGATTTAATTTTTGCAATGAAATTTAGACAAAAATAATTACAGAATCAGAAAGATTACTTATTTGGCCACGATACGGTACACTCACACACACACACACATATATATATATATATTTACAAAGTAATGATTTTTATATTTTTTACGAATTGTTTAAATATGAGTCAAAATCGTTGCGTTTTTATGAAAATGATTTCTAAATCGTTGCGTATGAATTTTTTTTCTTGTTAATAAATTTATATTCTACACAAAAAATGTTCATGCTTTTCTCTTTTAAAATCAGTCATTAAAAAAAATTCCGAAAACTTTTTTCGATTTTTCAAAAAATACCCAAAATTTTAATTAAACATTTAGTAATTTAGTCATTTATAAAGATAATCTCACAAAACTTTTTTTCATGTGTAGAACGATATTATCCGTAATCTGAACAAAGATTTGAAAACATTACTTAAAAATTGCTGATTTAAAAAAAAATGTTTTGCGTTTTTCTTCTAATACCGTTTTGGAGAGGAAAAAAAAGTGTGTGTGCTTATGACCACACGATAGAAGTGATAACTTCAAATTTTATAATGTTATTTCAGAGGTTAGTTAGGTGAATAAAAAACAATTAGATGTTAGTATTGTCCTATAAAATTATTTATTCATATGTCTGTATTCATAAAGTAATATTTTTGTGCGAAATATACAATCATATTTGGGCATTAATTGTATTCTAAGAAGGAAACAATAGGTTTATGGTAGCTGAAATAGGTTATAACTCCTTTAGATTAAAAATTTTATTTAAATATCTATAAAAAAAACCCTCCGTCATGCGTTGTTGCGTACTTCCTCGTGCTTCATTTGGATCATTTGACATAATTAAATTGAATTTTGATTTAAAAAAAAATCAACTAAAGGTTTTGATTTGTCTTTTGAAAACTTTACTTTAAAATTCCCACTTAAAATCATCGGTAATTTGTTCAGAACTCAACCGGCTTTGAGAATCTTGGATGTCATTTAACAATATTTAATTCTATCCATGAATTAATTTAAGCAAAGGGATAGGTAGTATGACTGGTAGTTGATTGGGAAGAAAGGATTCTAGGTCAAAACATTTAAAAAGGGATTTAATCAGAAAATTTATATCATATAATCTCTGGCTTATACTAGCTCTTTTGTCATTGTATGGGAGTTTTGTACAAATATATCCGCTGCTGCTGCAAGGAAAGCCTTCTTAATTATATTTTGTTTTCTTGTATTTAAATTATTTAATGTAACTTTTTCTTAATAACTATATACTTAATTTTGTAATATTTTAAATTTTTAATTGTTTTAATTTTCTTTTTAGACTTAAAGTATATTTAAGTAACGTGATAAATGGAACTATTTGTTCATTGCTATTCCGATTCGCTTACAAAAATAGAATATATATATATATATATATATACTATTATTTTAATTAATATTATAAAATCAAAATTAGGTATTATTTCATTGTTATATAACGTTTTGTCAAAATTTTTTTGCATTACTGTACCTTAGCTTTTTTCATGTGATTTAGAGTATTTATCGTATTTTATTACATATTTTTGATATATTCAACACGCATTTGTTTGTGATAAAATAATACTCAAAGTTTCTTTGGGATGCATGTACTGCGATTCTCTCTTGAAACATTGAAGAAAGAAATATGAGTTTAATGGTTTAACGTTGAATATCTTTGATGTAAGTGTAATTTTCTTTTGAAAACTTATACAATACTCCTCTAACTTCTTAAGGAATGTTAATAAGCTGCAAATAGAAGATTATTCGTATAAGTATCACGGTATCGAAAGATTCAATGCAAACAAATATTTTTGTTCTTATCAAAATAATACTGCTACAGAGATCTAGAAGGCTTTAGTTAGTGAATAGATTCTATTTAACGCAGAGATGTTTAAAATATAAGCATACTTATTTTGCTTCTACAAAAAATGCAGTGTAAAAAGCAAAACTGTAACTTTTTATATAAATTCGCTATCAAAACTTGTTTTGCTTTATTACAATATTACTTTACATTTTGTGAGAAATTTCTACTTTATCATTACTGAAATATACGTATTTTATTACTTAGCGATTTTTGTATAATGTATAATCGTGCAATTTTAACATTATTACATTTTTTTTTAATAAACTGAATAAAATTTGACACATTGATCCTAAATGCAATAAACAGCATCTTTTAAAAGTAGTAAGACACAAAAATGCATGCACATTCTTATAGATTATTAAAAAAAAGCTGTAATGATGTGAAAATTAAGTCTGTTTTTCTATAATTCTATACTTCACCCTTTCTTTCTTTCAATTTAATATGCAGAAAATCTATAAATAGAATGTCTGTATTTCTTAGAAATATTTTGAAGAACTTAAAAGGAGGTGCGAATGAATCATATTAATAATATTATTTTACTCAATGACTCAGAAACATCGGTTCTTACAAATGATTTTTTAAAACACACGCTTACTATCTTTCATTCCAATCCTATTATGTTGATGCTTTAACAAAGAACATAAAAATACTAACTAACCATTTTTAAAAATAACCTAAGGCTTTTTAGATGAATTTAGTATATTGACAAAGGGCTTATATTTTATTAAATACATTGGACAGAAAAATATTTATATTTGAATAAATATATTATTAAGACATAAAATCTTTTACTGCATTCCGTATGGTTGCACCTTTTTGTTATTTACATCCTTCTCTTTTCTTATTCAATTTATATTATTCTTATTCCCTATTTTCTAGTCAAAATACTTAACAATGAAAAACTAAATGCTAATTAAGAATATCTAAGTTATGTTACATCCTAGAAAGGATAATCTGGTAACTTCCAAGTGACGGGAGTCGTAGTGGGACTAACATTCTTTAGTATATTGTCAGAGACCAGTTATATCAGATTAAGATCAAGTGATCTCTATGGCCGATCCATACGGATTATGGTTACACTCAGCAGTATTGATCTAACAAACAAGCTGGGAGTTTGGTTCCATTAAGATAAAATCAGAAACCATTACTGCCAGGACAGCCTATACATATCAATACCGTATCTCAGCGATAGAAACTGATATATTTTGAAAATCTGTCAAAGTATGCATGGTATTTAGCTTATTGTATTTTTAGACTATACATTCTTCATTTAATAGTGTATTTTGCTTAAAATTTGATTACGAAACATCATTTCCAAATTTAGGTTCTTATAATTCCATGTATGATATACAACATAAGTGAGTAATTGTTGTTAAAGATTTCTATCAGAAAAATTACAGATTATATATTAGATTTTACTTATGATTGCCTCTGATTTCATTTACTTTGACGAGTAAAATTTATTTTTAAAATCGGATGGTAAATGTGCATGTTTTGAAAATAGTTTACATCAAAATAAAATTTTGAATTTTTTACTTTTTAAAATTTATTACTATAACAATGTTTTTTTTAAAAAAAAAAATATCCAGTTTCTAATAAAAAAGTTTGGTGGTATGTAAGGAAATTTTTTTTATTGAAGTTTTTATCGTGCATGATATTATGATTATTTTTATTTGCGGAACTACAAACTCATGTCAAATTTTTAACTTGATGACCTATTTTACATAAACTACCCTTGAAAAACTTGAAAATAAACAATTCAATTTTATTTTTATTAAAAATATGATTCAAATAAATAATAAAGGAATAAGGGTTTATACATTGTCATTTTTAATTTCAGTATTTTGGAAAAAAAAAATGTATATAATATATTAATAAAAATATCTCACCATACTAATGTCCTCAAATTTTTAGAATATACGAAAATAATTTCTTAATAATGTGTATCTTGTTTCAAGACAATTATTATTCCAACAACAATCGCACAATATGTTATAAGTGCTAAATATTTCACTGAGACAATTAAGAATGGCATTTTTATAATTTTTGTTTTATTAAACTGTTATTCATTTCTTTTGTTATATGTATGTTTTATAATTTAAATTCATGTTAGTCTAAGGTTTGAGGCTAATAAAGAGTATAATAAATTGATGTGTCAAACAAAAGTTGTCCTTTTATAATAATATTTTATAGGAAACATCTTTTTGGTCATTTTGTGTCTAAATTTTTTCCCTTTATTTCATTTGTTTTTAAAATGCTTGTATTTAATTTAATGATCATCGACAAGTTAAGGAAAATTATGCAGTGCTTTTAATTTGATAAAAATATGTGGTAGGAAGCAAACATAACTATTTTATGTATTACTTAAAAAGCTATGAACTCTTTCAAAATTTTGAACTAACTAATCAATAAAAATTTTGATTTTTTAAAAAATCTTCTTTTTATAATCTCTAAGAAAAATGTCTAAAATGATGGCTGTTTTATCTTATGAGCTGGGTAAACTTCTATCAACTTGTCAGTCTTTCCTTTAGACATATTTTCAACAGCTGAACAGGTCGTGGAATAATTTAACCATCAATTCCTAGGAAATAGTCTTAAATTATTCTTCTTTTTCCCAAACAGTATCAATATTTTCCGTTGGGGGGGGAGTTGTTTCAGTGAAAACGATATGTTGAATTTCTGGACACTCCCTCAGATACTATCTGTTGGGAGATCAAACTGCTTTCAGGAAAGTAACTATTGTTTATAAGGAACTTATTTCGTTAACGTAAACTGGAATGCGCCTATTCTCCAAAAAGAGATGTAAGAAACTTTTATTCTTATAATTTATGTTTACCAATATTAAACTATTTTTAAATAAATCATTCCGTTTAATTCAAATCTCTCAGATTTATGAAATAAATAAGAAACTTTTTTTCAAATGATTGAATGATAGTTTTATGTAAGTAATTATTTTTCAGAAATAAAAAAAAAAAAAAAATACATATTTGTTCAATTGATACATATGTGACAATTTAAAACTCTTAAAAATAGAAAAGTTACTTAATTCTTAAGCCCCTTTATTAAATAAACCTAAACATATATTTTGATATTTGATTTTCACATAATGTTCGCCAAAATTGGTTAATGAAAAGTATAACGAATTCTTTCGTGAAGAAATAAGTTAATTACTCTACACGATGGTTGAATACGGTTCAGAAATTCTTTGAAGTAATATAAAACCATTATGTACTAAATATTAAAACTCTAAGATTAAAAGCAATATCAGTTATAGGTAAAATCAAAAAAAAATTATAATAATAATTTATTCCAAATAAAGTTTCGAAAGAGTTCGAAGTTCCTTGCATGTATAATATATTTTTCTTTTCACAAAATTGATTTATTCTCAGAAAAATTAACTCTGAATAATTTACAATTAGCTAATTGCACTTATAAGTATTTTCCAAATATGTAGTGTTCTTTCTCTTTTTAATTAAGTACTACTTTGGTAAACCGTTATTATTTTTATAGTCTACTTCTACTCGTGTGAATATATATATATATACACACTAGAAGTTTGTAAAAAATGCAAAAGCATGAAGGAATCATCAGAATTTAAGAAACTTTGCAGCAAATATCAATTACAGGATGTTATGTAAAATAGTAGTTTCAGAGCCACCGCGCATGCGTGGCCTGCACAGAACTGATGCTAAAAGCGTATAAAAAGAGAGCTGTAGCGGAACTTTGAAAATAGTTAATGATTATTTGTTAATGGCAAACGTTTAGTGAGACCTAAGTATGCCTCAACGGCGAAATAAGGAGAAATTACAACAAATTATGGAGTTTGAACGGGGAAGGATTATCGACCTTCGAGAAGGAGGATTTTCTTATCACGCAATGGAATCTCGTGTTCCGCGGAACAGTTCCACAGTGATGATGCGAGTTTGGAAGCAGTGGACCGACGAGCACCGAACAACTCGAAAAACTGGCACTGGACGACGGAAGGTGACGTCAGCGCGTGACGATCGACACCTGCTCCACATTGCGGTGAATGACAATATAGCTTCCTCCAGACAGTTGGCAGTACGTTGGTCTACTGCTACAGGTGTAGTTTCGTCAGTTTCGTCAATTCGTCAACGTCTGCTGCTCCGTGGATTTGGCGCAAGGGTGTCCTTATATAGGATCCACCCTAAGGCAAACCATCGACGGCTGCGTCTGCAATGGGCTCATGAGTACAGAGCCTGGCAAGCTGATTGACACACGTTGTCTTTTCAATTGAACCACGCTTCAATTTGTGGGACCATGATAACCACGTTCGTGTTAGATGCTATGCAGGTGAACACTGCCTTCCAGAGTGCTTTATTGAACGACATAGTGGCCTCCTAACACCCGGTGTTATGGTTTGAGGTGTGATTTCGTATTATGGACGATCCAATTTGCTACGAATTGAGGGTAATCTCAATAGCAACAGGTACGTCCGTGAAGTGCTGCAGCCCGAAATCGTTCCCTTCCTTCAAGGCATCCTGGAGCTATCTTGCAGCAGGATAATGCACGCCCTCATATCGCAAAGACTGTTCGAGACTTTTGTTCAACCCAACGCATGCAACTCTTTCTTTGACCTGCTTTTTTGCAGGATATGTTGCCTATTGAGCGCATATGGGATTTTGTTGGTCGGAGTCTTGCTCGTGATACGCATCCTGCAGTTTCAAAATACGAACTTTTGCTGCGCATAAGAGGAATATGGAATTTTCTTCCACAAGCAGACATTCAAAAACTGTTTGACTTCATGCCACGTCGTATAGCAGCACTTATTAAAGCGCGTAGTGGCTACACCAAATACTGATTTTGGACACTTAATATTTTTTTTCTTTGAAAATTTCGTCATTTATTTGTACTAATAGAAGTCGTTTGTGGATTACATTTCATTAAATTCTTATGATTCCTTCATGGTACATTTTTTACAAACAGCAGTTTATATATAGTCAAAATTCTCTACTAAAAAGAGATGAATATTCAATAATCAAAATTGAATATATATATATTGCGCGAACTATATATATATTTCAATGATTTAATTAAAATTACATTAAACAGGTTCTTAACTTAATGGTTGAGACAATCATAGGCATAATACATCCGACAGATATTTAAAGATGCTTCATTAATCTTTAAAAATTAGTAACTGACTTTCGAGATTCCTCTATTTAGTATCAAGCTTCAAATATTCACTAAAGGAAATTATGTTACATTTGCAAAATGAGAGAAACTTCTAAATAATGAGAAACTTCCAAACAATGCAAGTGCAGGATATCTACGATTAGTTACAAACAATTACTGGTGGTTAGTAGCAATTTTCTCTAGATAAATCAATTACTGAAATATTAATGATGTATGTGTTCTATACTCATGTATTTCAAATTACATATTATTAAATCATGTGGATAATGTTTACAGATTGGCTACGATTAAACATTATAAAAAATAGATACAAAAAAGATTCCATGAAAAAAAAATCGTCTACATAGATTCACTTGAATAAATATGACAATAATTATATAAAAGTTTTCAAGCTTAGAAGCGTCTGGGACAGAATATACATAAGATTTGTCTCCTAAAGAGAAAACAGAAGAAAAATCATTACTTCTACATGTTTAACATGGTGTATTGCAAGCTGCTCATGATCCTATAACAAAAAGACTAAATCAAAATATAAGATAGGAATCATGTTATTTTTTTATCCAAAAGAAGAAAAACCACTATCAAGGAAATTTCTAGCATTTAAATTTTTGTACTTCTAAAGATGAAGTTATTTATATTGTTATGATGTACATAATCTTGAACAACTCCCAATTAAATATTTTCTTAAATTTATTTTCAGGATTACTCTCATATTTCTTAATCGGAAAACTATTAGGAATGATTAGAAAACTTTACATAAAACAATCATTGCCAAATAATAAAAATAATCATTTGATAAAACCTATGTGAAAAAATACTGCTTTAGCATATATAAACAGCATAGCTCCAAGAATAATTTATTGTTCTCGAATCATATGGATTTATTTATTTCTGTAATAGCTCGAGAAGTAATAGACCGCAAGAGAGATAAAAGTACTACTTTTGATGTTGCATGCTATTCACTAAGATATCAGAAAAAGCTCGTGAATGAATGAGTATTTTTCTGATCATCTAAAGATCAAAGACCTTCCTTTCACTTCTCAGGAAAATACAAAGCACATTGAAAGTAAACTGAGATCTTAATGATAATACGCATGGATGTTATTTTTAGCTTCTTTTCAATAAAACAGTAGTAAATAATCTTGGATGAATATGTGTATATATATACTGATCAAAACAAAAAGAATATATAGGTTGTGGGGGAATCTTGGGGGCTAGATAATTATTTAGACAGTATCGACAGACGTGGTGAGGAATGCGAGGAAAAAAAATGTTATATGTTTAACATGAAAAAAATGCATTTTTTTATTGAGCATTTGAATATTGAAGCGAAAAAATTGCGCCTATAAGAAAAAATGAACAAAAAAGTTGTTTCCTTGAAAGAAAATAAATTTTTAGTTAGGTTTATGGTTTCCCCCCTGAGGAGAGCAACGTTTAGTACTTTTGAGGCATGGAGTCAATGAAGCTATTAATGAGGAGCTGGAGTATTTTGTCCCACTTCTCCAGAAGAGCCCTTTTAAAATTCTTGGAGAGTTGGTGGGATGATTAGGAGGCCAGCAACTAGTCTGCCTAGGGTATTCCAAACATGCTCTATTGGGTTCATGTCTGGAGAACACTCTGGCCATTCCTTCGTATGGTTCCTTATTCGAAAAAGAAATCCTCCACCAAATTAGCACAATGTACTTGCAATTGTCGTCCATTAACATAAAGTAAATTGTTGCAGCGTAAAGGACTACAATAGGTCTGAAGAGCTTATCCTTATATCGGCTACCGGTCATATCTCCATTTCGAATTCTGTGGTGATCAGTGCACCCATTAATGAAGATGCCAGCGTAGACCGCTATTTCTCTACCACCAAATCTGACACTTTCTTACATAAATGCAGGATTGTTTCTAGTGCCCCATATTCCCTCCTGATGAATATATGCCTATAATAAGGTTGAACAAAAAAACAGGACTTGTCAGAGTAAAGAATATTGTTCAATTCATTTCTCCGACAGTTCATGTGCATTATTGCCCACTTCCTGTGGGCATGACAGTGTTTTGCTGTTAACGTAACCCATTATATTGGTTGGCGAGCATAGATATATATTACATGGAGCCAGTTTAGGACAGTTTGTGTCAAAACTGTGGGGCCAGTAGCCAAAGTTGTTGTTACCAGTTGTTGAAGGAGAATGGCATTCATATTTCAGTGACGCTGAGCTGTTAGCGTTAAATATCGATCTTCATTGAAAGTTGTTGCTCATCTACGACCATGCCCTGACCCTCGACGTGCATTTTCTGACTCCATAAAACGTTTCCAGGTCCTGGAAATCCCACTTTTATGAAACTGCAGTGGCTTCTGCTTGTGTTTGGCTCCCCTGTAACCGACCCAAAACTCTCCAAGCTTTCGATTCGGTTAAAAGTCTGCGTTGAGATGTCTCACTCATCGCGCGAATCAACACATTTACTGAATGTTGGTTATTCTTTTCTGCTTTGTCTTTCATTAAGTTGAAAGCCAGTAATGTGCGTTTTTTCCCCGTCAAATTCAAAATTTGGATACTCCAAAGTTTGAAAATGAGAGAAAAATTAACATTTGTGATCTCTTCAATTTTTTCCAAAAAATAAATAAAAATAAATAATAATAATCGTTTTTTTACCGTTTTTTTTTATTTAAGATCCATAATATCCGATAATTGTTTTGATCAGTATATATATATACAAAATTTCACTTGTGCATTACTATTATTTTTAGGTATATAAAATACATTTTTACTAAGCATTATAATGCCTTTACTGAGCTTCAGCATACAACAAATTGCAATATTTATTTCCAAAGTTTCAAATCTTAAAATGTATTTTCTGCCTCATATAGTATTTTATCCATCTCGATATATTTATCTAATAGAATATTTTAGCAATCTCTCAAAATCCTGAAATAATAGAAAATGTTATGCTGTTTTAATTTTATGTAGGAATTTATAAAAAAAAAAATTGGTAACTAATTTTTTTACTAATTTTTTTCCAGAACTGAAAAGTTTGATGAGAAAAAAAAATTTTGTTCACAATATTATTGCATATATTAGTTTTCATATAAAGTTTCAATGGTATACTATACTTAAAAACTCCTAGAATGGAGTCAATAATGGAGATATAATATAACTTACATTATGCGTAATAGTTTAAAACAAAAAATATTTTCTTCTAGAAAAATGCATTTAAAGCAACGCAAGACAACGGAACGCGTTGATGTCAACTTTTTGAAAATACATTTCTGTTTTATTTTTTCAGCATGCGACAAAAAGCAGTGTTAAAGCATACATACATAGTGCAAACATAAATTTTATTTGTGTAAATATATAAACACCTATATGCAAATGTTTATATAGCTTCATCCTATATGCTGAAAAAAAAAATTTAATAAATACAACAAAATTCACGAAATAAATCTCTTTTACTAAATTAATAAAATTTACCAGGTATGAAGAACAAAGACATAATATAGTGAAGGATTAGTTAAGCTCAGTATTACAATATATTGTAGAGAAATATTACACAGACTATTATTTTAATGTTCAAGATTTTTACTTTTGTTGCATTATTTTTCTGCAACAACAAAAAAAAAAAAAGCTACGGAAAAAAAATGTCATAACTTATCCTAAATGTAATATTTTTTGTTTTTCTTTTACGGCGCAAATAGTTTTTAATGTTATCCATCTAAGAAATTTATTCAAGTTATTACTTAGCTTCTATTTTAGTTTTTATAATCCAAAATATATATTATTTTTTCTTCATTTTCCTAAAAAAATGATTTTATCTATACACACACACAACTAAGCTATTTGTTAAATTGTATGCAGTTTTGATATTCTTTTTATTGTTTTGTATAGATATGTATGGCTAGGGGTTTCATTGTATTGATGATATATCATAGATAAATGTGTACATTATTTTTGAATATCTAAGAATGACTTTTTCCTCTTGTAATTTTATATTTGAGATCTCTTTTTTATATATAATAATGTATTACAAATATATTACAACCGAATAATTTTTGATTGCATTCTTTGAAGTATACTATGTGATCTTTTTTATTTGTTTACACTGGTTTCGTTTGACTTGAATTAATGTAGCTGTATAGACGCATAAGAGTACCTGATATATATGATGGCCAGTAGTTACAGTAACAAAAGTATGCCGTTAAGTTCAGCATTTTTATTTCTGAAGATTGCCAATGGTCATATGAAGAGACTACAGCACAATAAATTTGTCGGCACTCAGAGACCTTACATTTGCGTGACATAAATATGGGCTGGTTGTCAGTTATTGTATTTGTTATTAAACCGTTGCTCAAAACTCCAAAAAAGACATGTATTTCGTCTCCTAGTATGATATTAACTCAAACCGCACACAAAGAAGCAATACATAAGGGTTTTATTGACAATGGATCTTGCAATTCTCCGTCAAGGTCAGATAACGAGAATGTCATTTGAGCTATAGTGCCTTACTCTATTAATATCCCAGAACTACTTACGATAATCTTACGTTCAAAGGAAATGAAAACATATTTAATTTAAATATTTTTTTTTTTACATATATCCTTTCATATGTTGTTGAAGGAGTTGTTATTAAAAGTAATAAGAAGGTTTATAGTAGAACATAATTCGCGCGCGTGTTACTGATGTATAATGTACTCGTACTCGTATAGTTTTACGTCATTACAAGTATACGGTTTTAGTTTTAATTGTTTGCTCTTAATATGTGAAAAAAGTACTGTTTTATATACTTGAATTATGGGGAATTAATAGACCTACCTTAAAGAGTGTGCCGTCGAGAAAACTTCGCTAAAAATACTTAATTGAAATAATATTATTTACTGATTAGTTTTGTAAATAGCTGCTTTTATTACAGTTTTTAAACATGAATCTATTTTACTTATTTATTTTGAAATCTACTTTTGAATGCGAAGTTTGTTTTACATATACTGTTACGAGTTTTATATAATTAATGCTTAATTTCATCTTAAAATGGTGTAAATAATTTATATTTGGATGTTTAATGCATTAATATCACTTTCTGTTGTATTTATTTTGTGAGGAAAATTGTAATATTAGCAAGCAATGCCGTCCCTTACATTATAATGGAAATTCAATGGAAACTTGGTGAAATATTGGTGATACAACAAATGCCTCATTTTTGGAGACCACATTTTGCGACCATTTTGGTGGCCATATGGATGCATCTGGAAATTACTGGAGAAATCTATAACATCACGATCTATGACGTAAGCAGATTTTTCGAGAAAGAGCTAGAAGATAGCTAAGCAGACTATAATTAGCAGTAATTCGCTGAAACTGAATATTATTTCGTCTGTTGAAGAGGATGAGAGGTTGCTCGTGGATGATCTTTAACATTACGCACTTGTGTTTTTAGACACTGATAGCTGTGTAAGTACTGTAAAGGTGTGAAAACCTTCTGGGATTTATTGGACAAATTTTACTGCTGCATCCTGTATTTTAAAGATTGTTTTCCACAATAAATTTTCAACGCTCCTGAAGAACTTTCTTGCTCTTTGAGACTTATAGCATAAAATCTACGAGCCCCGATCTACTTAACAATACATATATGTTGTACATAATGGGATATTTTTGAAAGTAATAACCATTTTTAATCATCAAACGCCTTTTTTGGACAAATAAAGAATACAGTCAGTTCCCATTTGGGGAAAGAATTAAAAAAATATTCACAATATTGCTCATAAGAAATGCAAGTTCATAATTCTTTAATCTGCATATACATTATTTTGTCTTTATATACAGGAATGCAATAGTGCTTGTCTAGACACCAACATTCCTTTTCCAATATCTTTAAAAATGTTTAAAATATAGCTCAACATAGCTTTTCACTGACGAGAATATTATTTTTAAGCGCAGTTAAGTTTCTAACACGGCTTAGGAAAGTCGATCGTGGTTTAAAATTTTTATTACACTGCAAAATATATTATCTATCTAAGCGACATCAGTTTATTTGCTTTTTTTCATATAAAATAAAAAAAAATGCATAAAAATCAATATCAATAAGTCCCTTTATAGTTGACGACTTCTATCTCCGCACCTCTTCATGTAAAATTGCTCTACTTTAATCCAGGTGATCAGTTCAGGTGAGTACTTCGCGAATGAAGAGCCTTTTCTGCAGTACGTTATTTCTAGTTGTCAGAATTGTGTTTGTGTTACTTACAGACCATAGGCCACCAAAATAAGTGAGGTAATTTCCAAGATCAAGGAAAGGCTTTCCTTTCACTTCAGTAGCTTAATCAGGTAAAGTTTATGTTTCATTTTCTGCTTGTTGATGGAAGTTAATATTGCAAGAGGTAAGTTATTTGTCTGCATGACTTTCTTAAAATGTGGCAACAAGTTCTTGTAGCAAGTTTTTTCTTAAATATATTAATACCACTGGGTGCTAGGAACGAGTACATGCTTTTGGATATGCCTTATTAGGAAAACTTATTTTGGGTTAAGATCAACGAATTCAAAGTGAATATGATTATCTTTTATGTTAATTAAAATATTAATATTATTTAATTTTTTAAAAAAAAAATTGTTTTTCCAATATCTATAATCAGTTTTAGATTGAATTCATATGCATTAATATCTCAAAATTTGGAACAAGTTCATATGCAATCAGGCTAACACTTATAATAATTTCCTACTATTTAGCTTTCAGATCACAATATCATATATTTGAAAAAAAAGAAAAAAAAATCCTTTATGCATAATGATTTTTTAAAACTGAACTAAGATATCGAGTTTTTCTTCCATCTAAACTGTAAGACTCAAGATATTGTTAATCATGTATTCTCTTGAAATATCCATACATTCAAGAGATCTATTCTTCAAATTTCTCATGAATAGTTAAAAGTTTATAATTTATGATTAAATAGGTGCTTCAATGCATTACTTTTCTCAGCAAGAGCATCAGAAATCCAATTTTTTTTTGTCTTAGGTAGCGTTGTAGCATGTGTTACATATAAATAAGTATAATTTGAAATAGTTAAAAAACATTTTTAATCTTGTACAACTAGTATATATTTTATGTTTACAAAAGCTCCCGTTTATTTTATAAAATATTTTTCTAAAAATCACTAAATATTTCTAAACACGTATTGCAACAGTCAAATAGTTTACAGATTACCTTCAAGGAAAAAACTCTCTCTCTCTTACCTATTATTGATTCAATCGTAAACCACTAATTAATTATTTCTGTCATGTCCCATTGTCGAAAGCTTCCTTACCAAAATTCAGCATTCTTTGTTGATCACTGTATCAATTATCATTACATGGTATATCAGTCCCTAAGGTTAATGGATAGTTTCTCTCTTCTGGGATCCTAAGTGTTCTTTTTTCTGCAGGATTTGTGTTGTATAGGGATCTATTCATTTATATACGTTTCTTTAGGATCCAGATTTTTTTCTTACTATATTCTTACAATCTCATGAATGGTAATATTTTTGAAACCTTAGACACACGAAATATTTCACTAAATAATGCTACAGTGTTTGGTTAAATTATCAATATCATTGTCAATTTTTACTGAGAAATTATTTATGAGCCCATACAAAAACTACTCGTGTGAGGACATCAGGAACATTTTTGGGCTCGGCTTAGAAATCACAGACTACCTTTACTCACATCTAAGATAGTAAAAATGGTTCAAATAAAAATTTTCCTTCCCTTTAGAATTAAGATTTACATCCAACTACCTATCGGTGTCTTCGTCTCAATAAAGCATCACAAAATTTTCCATGACGCTTCCCTTTTCTCAGTTATTCGTATTTAAAAAAAGTCACAGATGAGAATTTCATGTGAGACGTTTGCCAATGGCGTTCATTAATTTTATTTTAACTTTCATACATTATAACTACAAATCAATGAATTTTAAAACACAAAAGCTAAAAACAACAATATTTGATATGTTCTTTATTAATCAGAGTATCAATACTGTTATCAAAAATAATTATAATACTGTTATCAAAAATAATTATTTTATGAGAATACTCAAAATTATCTTAAACTTAAATGTATATCTTACGTAATGCGACAATCCTTTTTAAATTATCTTCTGTTAAAATTCTACTGAGGCATATTCAAGGCTGTAATATATACACAACTATTGATAGTAAAATTTTCTTTTTCTTGAATCCGAATTAGAGAGGTTAAGTCTAATGATGAAAAAAAAAAATCGCATCTTTATTTACTAATACTGGTTAGCATATGGTTAGCGTTGAGTTACTTAAAAATTTTTGAAGAAAAATTATTATACCGTATTTATTCGAATCTAAGCCACACCCCCAACTCTCTACACTGTTTTGAGAAAAAATAAAACAAATTGTGTAAAAGTTTCATCAAAATTCATATTTAAGAAATTTAAAAAAAAATTTAATGAGAAATAATAAGTTAATAATTTATTTATCTTACCAGAATTATAA
Source organism: Trichonephila inaurata madagascariensis (assembly GCA_019973955.1). Taxonomy (NCBI): domain Eukaryota; kingdom Metazoa; phylum Arthropoda; class Arachnida; order Araneae; family Nephilidae; genus Trichonephila; species Trichonephila inaurata. The sequence goes on along the minus strand of BMAV01026690.1, from coordinate 515,870 downwards.
GATATCAAGTAGATACGTGAATATGTAATTACTCTAACCATCAGTATCATGTTTCGAAAATGATAAGTCACTCCCGTTGTCACAGTTGACTTCGGAATTGGTGCCGGTGTTTCCCACATGATGTCTTCCGTACCACCCAAAGCATTTACTATTCAACATTTTTTTAAAATAATGATTATAGAAGAATGTAAAAGAATTATTAAAGATTGTTGAACATTTGCAAGCAAAAATAAAGTTTTGTTTACGCCATCAACGTATATTTGTTTCATCCGTGGGAAATTTTCAGTGGACGCTGCTTTGTTTCTGTTTATTTCTGCATATAAAATTATGTTCCTTTTCACACTTATGTCATAGTAAACTCATCTCGATGCTATTACCGTTATCTCTGTAGTTTAGGTGATTAAAATAAAGAGTCTACAAAAAAAATTTCTTAAATACGAGTTGACCATCAAATATAGGATAGACTGAATACTGGAGACTAACTGCTGAATCGTATAATTCTTCGATGCAAGTGGTCAGAATGGATGGTTACATTTTTTCCTTTTGAAAGGAGTGAAAACTCAATTTCCCCCATCCAACAATTATTTTGCCTTCGATTATAAGCCACGCACGATTTTCAGTAGCACTAACACTTTAAAAAATAGAGCGGCTTAGATTCGAATAAGTAAGGTAGTTTATGGAATTCTAAGAAGTGTTCAGAAATTTACATAAAAAAATATTAACTAAACTCAGTGGAGCAACAGCCCATAGAGGACCAAGTTCTACTGTGTTAATCTCAATTTTCATGACCTCGGGCACTAAGGTGCATTAGCAGATGTTAGGGCCAGGTGGACAGTTTGACGAGAAAACTCCAGAGTTTAGTTCCCAAGCAAGCTTGGTACACATTTGTGATACCCCCTTTTCGGGGGTACCATCTCTTCATCTACTCGACCTAGATTTGTGGGAAGTAAGAAATGATCACCCAAGTTAGCCATAATAAATCCATTTTATTATTACCCACAAATATATTGAACAAAACAAGTCTTACAATAGAAAGGCAATCAGGAGTAATATAACGTATCTCTAAATTCTATTTTAATAAGCACCTGGAATCCTAACCGCTTAACTTTAAGCAAAGTTATTCTATGAATAATAATCTTCCTTAATTTCTTTGACTTACTAAAGCCCGTTCTATAATTACGCTTCTAAGTTTAATTCCTTACCATCAGCTCACGACGTTCAGCATCTCAGCTTCCTTTCTCCTTCTTCCTCGCGATTACTAAATCTTCGCCATATATCTACTAACTAATATGAATATCACGGTTTCTTCTTGAATGGATTGGCTGTGAAATAACTCAATTCTGGCCCCAAAGATTCCCCACGAAGATTAGTATGAAAACACGATAAAGCTCCGTCACACATTTATCAACCCACTGAAAAGGCGAAAGGTTGAATTGACATTGCCCGGCCCGGGATTTGAACCCTGGACCTGTGGAGTGGAAGCGCGACACGCTACCACTCAGCTACTGGGCGAAAACCTGTTAAGGAGTCTAATGCAGCGTTATTCAAACTGTGGGGTGCGCCCTCCTAGAGGGGCGTGATAACTCTGAAAGGGGGCGCGAGCATATTGAAAAGTCGAAAACAAAAGATTATTTAAAAAAATATATTAATTTACTGGAAGTAAGCAAACAAAATACATTCTGGCATAATAAAAAATGAAATTAACATTTACACTGATATAATACACTTATAAATGTATCAGTACTACACACAATGTATTTTATAATTAATTTGAGAATAATAAGTTAAGAATGTTTAATTACCAGGGACACCATGGGCTTGTCATAACTAAAATTATACACAAAAACTAACACTTATCTTGATCATTTTTTTTGTACGGTTTATAAATAATCCCTTAACTGCCGATTAAAAGTTACACAATTTGCTCCCCATTGCCACCGTTCTCCCCGTAGGTGCACGTATGTAATGTATTAGTGAGGGGGTGGCTAGAAAAGGAATAAATAAAGAAATCTTCTGATATAGGTAAACACTTCGAAAACACTGTCAAGGTCCTTTTATTGCATTCCAAAACATTCGGAATAGTTTCATGGATAGCAGTACACAGAAAAGATAGTATTTTAGAAATACGTATATATACGCCCGGACATTTAACTCGGTTGGATGAGACGCATATATACACCGGTGGCACTTTAGAGGTTAAAGTCGTTTTGTAGCTTTAGCGTAAAATATAGTATAATTGAATTCAATGTATTGTTGTTTGTTTGGAGGGGCAGGGGGGGCGCGATGAAAATTATGATTGAATAATGGGTCGCGAATACTGAAAGTTTGAGAAACACTGGTCTAATGGATAATGGACGACTACATGCCTTTGTCTTATTGATATTAATTCATGACAAGCAAAAATACACAGGGAAATTAAAACAATCTAAGTTTATTATTTATAATACTGCAATTTAATATGCATTGTCATTGAAAGAAAATTTTTGTCTCTGATAGGCATTTATTACAGAAAGTTGAAAAAATTTCATAAAATTACTTATAATTTTTTATAATTCATACAAAGCAGTATATTAACTTCTTTTTGTTTAAAAAAGCTATATTAGCTGACATTAGTCAAAATTTTTCTCACTCTCTTTTTTCATATTCTTATATATTTTCTGCCAAAGTTGACGCTAAGTCTGATATTAATAGTGTTCTTAAATGTAGAATGAAATGCTGTTACGGAGTTAACTGCCAACAACAAATTATAAATGTAATAATTAATATCCACATTGACCCATTTTATTATTTTTTTTCCTTTTAGTACACGATTTGGACATTTATTGTTTTTCTTTTTTTATTTATTTCAATGTCTTTCCATTATCTTTACAACAGTTATGATTATCCTATGCAAATTTTATGGCACTGAATTTTTTGTGTTATTCATAATCTTTATAACTGAAACTGGTTGCAAATCTATGTAGTGTGACACGTGTTGCAAAACCCTCTATTAAAAAATTCAGGTACCTTATGGCCGATAAAACTGACAATTTATTTCATAACATTTCCCTCGGTAGATAAACTTTTCTTTAGGAAGTAAGCGAACAATTTATCTTTGTGGCTGTGTAAAATACGTTGTTGTATCGTACATTAGGAAAGTAAAAAATATATAATAAACAAAATGACAAGTAGATCGATAAATGCCAATTTCGTTCATTTTCTTTTTCAAATGTTGAAAATGACTGTATCAGAAAAAACATTTATGTGACGTTATTCACCATTTTTCTTCAATATATTGGATAGAACACAATTTGACAGTTTTATAGTTTTATGTAATACGACGATATTTGTCATTATCTAGTGAAAAATGAAGATCATTAGAAGATCCACACGTGGTTAATACTGTAGGTGTATTTTACTGGTAAAACCCATTCCTTTTTATTTATATTTTAGCTGAAATATAAAAAACCATAGAATATGAAACCACTTTTATAAAATAATTAATAATATTTGTCAGGAGAGCATTTCAAATATGTTTTCCTACTTTATTATGCCTCCAGAAATTTTCACGAGAATAAATGTGATTATATACTCACAAATTCTAGTTGTATTTGTCAGTTATTTTGGTTCTTGCAACTGATGCCCTGTCCTTATATATGTATACATGTGTGTGTGTACTCAATAATATTGTACTAAATTGTCGAAAATTTAATAACTCAAAGCAATAGATAGAAATATATCATGACAGCATGTGTCAAAAATAAGATAATGACAAAAGTATAGCAGTAATAGCAGGACATAGAAGTAATAACAAATTCTTAGCTTTAGGAGCTAAAACTGTAGGGTTAAACGTTGTTTTAAGACCAGCCAACCTTCCCCTACATTTATATATACAACTGAGCTGCAAGAAGGATGAAATAGTGAAGGAAAGAATTCTATCAATACTGAAGGATTATAGACAAGAAACTAAGTAAATATGTACTTAAAAAATAATCTGCATACCTAAGCCAGAAAAACTGAAAATCTTAATAAAAACAATAAATTTATCTAGAAGACAATATCACAACTTAACGCGTTAAAAGTCAAGAATTCCGCAATTTCAAACAGTATCACTTGTAAAGAAAATTTTATAACTCTAAGAAACGAAGTGTAATTATAGCTATAAAAATGAAAACCCCCAAAATTATTAAAAACTTATTGGAAAAAAAAAGTGTATAGAAAAATATGTATAATTACTAATCACAATTATATTTTCTGTTCGTTATCTTCTCCTTTCATAGCCTTCTGTATTCCCTTACCCCCCCTCCAAAAAAGGCATTGGTTATAAATGACAGTAGATAGAATAAGCATCATCTAGAGCTTGTTGAGTTTATCGTGATATTTGAAAGTTCAACAATTTGCATACAATTTTTTCTTTGAATAAACATTTTTAGAAGAAAATTAAATATTAAATGAGAAAGCAAGACACACACACACACAAAATATTAATTATTTTCATTTCTGTAAATGTTTAAAAACATATTTATGAAATACAAAATAACATAATTTGCAGTTTTTTTTCTTAAATTAGAAACTCTAAATACCTTGTATTGCGAAAAATTATAGAA
>BMAV01026690.1:452679-506284 GCA_019973955.1 Trichonephila inaurata madagascariensis | reverse complement strand
CTATTGTGAGGAGGTACTTCTTCCCCATGTGCGTCTTTTCCGAGGTGGCATTGGCCCAGACTTCATTTTTATGGATGACAATGTACGGCCACATCGCACGCTTGCTGTTGAAAAGCTGCTGGAAAGTGAAGATATCACTCGAATGGATTGGCCAGCGTGCTCCGCAGATTTAAATCCCATAGAACATGTATGGGTTGCTTTGGGGAGACATATTGCCACACGCTTACATCATCTGGAGAACAACCAACAACTCAAACATATGTTGATTGAGGAATAGGCACTCCTACCTCAAGAAATGTTGCACCAGCTGGTTCTGAGTATGCGGAGACGGTGCGTAGCAACCATTGTAGTAAAGGGAGGGCATATACCATATTAAGGAACATCTGCTTCTTGTTCTTCCTGTTGGATAGACAATCATGAGTCACGATACTATGCGTTCAATAAAGCTTGTTTTTGTTTGATTCCATACCGTATGCGTTGTATTCCTTTTTCAGCGCCGATGCTTTCGTCATCCTTTATGTACATAATACTCTCCCTCATTTCAGAATTTCATGTCTCTCAGATGATTTTTCGTGAAGTTATGGCAATAAACCCACCTGTTGCTTAAGTTTTGCACACCAGTGTATTTTTTGTTTGTGTTTGAAAATGTTCAGACTTTTGCTAAAAATTATCTCATTTTTGTTGTAGTTTATTTTTAATGAAAGAAAACACATTTTGTTACTTAAGTGCGCTATTGTTTAAAATATTTAAAAATCTATTTTTGTGCTGTTTTTTTGTCTGCAGGTATTAACTCTTTTGTGTAGGTGCCTTTGTAAATAATACGAAAATATAAAAGGGCATTTTCACTATTCTTTACAGTAAAGTTTGGTAATTGGCATTAAAGCAGTCCTCAAAATGACTCCAGAAGTCGTCAAAAAGTCAACAATTAATTAGTCATCTAAACTTGGGATTCTCAGAATTTTCAAATTTAGTTGATAAGTCAGAGCAGATTGAAAGAGTTAAGAAAACCGTGGGCTTTCTAAATAATCATTCATTTTGTTGAAACTAAACTAGCAAACAATTTGTGAATTCTTTTTTAATTATTTCAACGTGCTAATATGTAAGAGAAATGTATATATGCCTCTCCCTCTCTATGTATATACCATATATTTCATAACATACGCTAAAAATGCATTTCTTCTTAAAAAAACATTGCCCAAAGTTTGAATTTAGTATAAAGGCTGAATTGAAAAACAAAACATTCCTATTCTTTTTCAACATGCCGCCATGAGGGCATAAAGGTTGATAAATGAATGAAATATTTTCTAATCAAATTGCTGAAAAGTAAAACGACAGACGTCAAAAAAAGCTGACAGTTTATTTTCTGGTAATCTTATTTAAATCTAATTAATTTTTTCCATTCATTCATTATCATGTACACTGTACTAGTCCTTCTTTCTACAACTCCCCTCGTTTTTTTCATAAAATATGTGGGGAGAGAGATTCATGTATGGTACTTGATTTACGAACTATGTTTCATGCCCTGGAGTAAAAACAGGATACAAGAATATCATATATGCATTCATGCACCCCAATAAGTGAATTAGAATACTAATATTTCAGAAACTTGGCACACCTGACTTTGAAGGATTTATGTATTTTTTTTCTTGAAGAATAAACTTTCTTTTACCCCCCTCCCTCTCTTTAAAAAAAATATAATATTGGTGTCGCTTGCTGATGGCTAACGGAAAATGCTTTAAAAATTTTTTTACTAAATGTTTTTCCCTAGATTAGCGCGGAACCGTATTTATATAAGCCGACCCCCTAAGTAATTTTTTAAAAAGTTTCAAAATATCTCTGCTTGTGTACACAGAAACATATGGTATGTACATAGTATATACCTTATTTTTTGAGTGGTACGATGCTTATTTAAAATGAAAAGTCATTTGTCATAAGAAAATGTATTTAAATTTCAAAGATATTTAAATAATTAGATGATTTTATACGTGATTAGTTTGTTTCAGATAAGATCACATCCAAATAGCTATGTACTGCATACGAAAAACTGAAATTTTGAAAACTAATATATAGAAATTTCCGCTCTTGAAACGTCGTTAAGATTATATTGAACAAAAATAAAGCGTCCAGGATTATTTATTTACAGAAATAGGCTACTCTTTTTATGTGACGTAGTCAGTGTTCTGTTTCACATGTCATGAAATCATTAATCATTATATAATCGTTCATCTTTTTAAGAGTACTCATTTTAAAGTTAATACTCTTGTTTCTTGTGGAACAATATTTATCTGTCAAAGTAATGTTCCTTCAGGAAGATAGATTATTGAACATTCCCCAGAATGTCCAAAAAAAAGATCTTTCTGACAGAAGAATTTGAACTGAAAATTCTATTTTGAGGACTGATGAAGAATCAAACAATGCGAATGATATATGTTATTTTTTAAAGAAGTTAAAGGTACTTATAAAGGATCAACGAAAATTCACAATAGAATATATATAAAGGCCTTCATTTTAAAATTATATTTCTCATGCTTTCAGTAAACTTAAATGAGGTATGAGCTAATTTACTTTTAAATAATATCAGGCTCTGTTGTGCTCTGAAAGTACAAATCCCAATTTTTTTTTCTCTGAGAAGAATCGGAAAAAACATTGTCGTGAATTTTAAAGAACTCAACTTCAAAAGTTTCGAAAAGTAATTGATTCCAACTGAGCCTCATGGTGTTAAATATTATAGCTTATTGAAGATACGAAATTACAAAGACATAATGTTAATTATTTGAGACAAAATTCGAAATTAAAATTCAATTTAGCTGACATTTTCACGAAATAATTTTTGATTTAAAATTTAAATTACACATTGCATCATAAATTAATGCTCAGTTCGTGACTGTAGGGGATCTACTAAAATTAAATTTTACACACACACAAACACATATATTGACATACGTATAGTTATAAATAATATTCTACACTTTTAACTTAATGAAAAACAGTGTGTAATAAAGTAGAATGTAACTGACAAAAAAACTGCATCATAGCAATATCATTGAACTTATTACACATGTCTGCATTAATGAAATTAACAGGATAGTCATGTTCCAAATGCTATTTTATAAAGTGTTTAACTGTATTATTTTCGTCACTATTTTCATCAGATATATATACGTTATTCTGTAAATAAATCAGAACATTTCTATAAATAGATATGTGGCTATTAATGTTCTCAAAATGAGAAATTTATTTTTTTAAACTAAAAACATCTCTCTGTTTGGAAAATATTAATATTTTATTTATAATCCATAATATGTAAATTTCTATTCAAGTAATCTGTATTAAGTTGGTTATTGTTAATTTTAATAAAATTTAATATATTAGTATACTAATAGTTTTAGATGAATAAAATCCTTGTTTACAAGAACTATTAAATCAAATTTATATATTTATAAAGATAAAAAATTCCTTTTTAATAATATAATGTTTTTCATAGAAATTCATGCATTAATTAGTTTAACTGTTATAGTTTAGTTAAACTTTTTGAAGGCAACATATTTTATCACTCAGATTTTTTTTTTTTTTATAATTTTTTTAAAAAAAAAAAAAATGTTTTTTTTTTTTTTATAAAGTACAAAAAAGTAGTATGTTGTATAATCATTTGAATGAGATAATATGAAGTAATCGTTTAATAAAAAAGAGTTAATACACCATTATATAAGAACAATTTTAAATAGAATAAAATAAAAACGTGAAGAGTAAAAAAAAAAGCTAAGTCACAAAGGTAGAGAGTTTCAAAACTCTTAAGGAAAACGTACTTATACTTTTTTTTCTATCTTTCATTTAAAAACTGTTAAAAACTGTCATTATTCTCAAGATACCTAAAAAAAGCAAAAATGATAATGGAGATTTTTATAAAGAAATCCAAGTATTGTTGTCACACCATATTAGTTCACCTAAAGTTAAGACATTTTTCTGTTCTTAGTATTTCTCAATGTTTTATGTGCTTTATTCTCTATTTCGTATTTGACGCCATTTCATCATTTTTTTAAAAATTTTGTTATATAGTATATATGTATTCATACACTCTATAACAAAAAAAAAAAAAAAAACGCACCAAGAACGAACAGCCCGATAGAGAAAAAAGTTGGTGGGTAGAAAGATTATGTACAAAATAAAAATGGATTAAAATTTCAGAAAAACGGAATAATTTATTTCAGAGTTACACAGTTACAAAGTAAAGAGCTCAATAAGGTATTGACCTCCCTTTAGCCAGGATGCAAGCTACCACACGACGTAACATAGAGTGATAAGGCACCCTGATATTCCTGATGGCCAAAAAATTGCTCCAATTGTCGGGCCAGGTCATCAACATTCCCTGGTAGATGCAGTCGCTTTCCCATCATATCCCAGACATACTCGATTGGTTAGAGAACTGGCTATCTGGCTGCCCAAGAAAGTGTTAGATAAGCTATAAGACAGTTCATAGCAACACGTTCCGTATGTGGTCTGGCATTATCTTGCTGAAAAATAAGGCCAGGGTACTGCAAAAGGAACGGTAGCAAAAGAGTTCTCAGAATGTTGTCGACGTATCACTGTGCTGTAAGTGTGCATCTAAGGACGACCAAATGGGTCAGGCTGTCAAAAGAAATGCCACCCCAAACCATAAATCCTAGTTGAGGGCCTATGTGGCGTGCAATAGTGAAAGCAGGATCAGCACGCTATGCTGGGCGTCTCCAGATACGTCTTCGATGATCGTCAGGGGACAGTTGGAAGCGGGATTCGTCGCTAAATACTATACTTCACCAATCAGCATGATTCTAACCTGATCGAGTCAAGCATCACTGCAACCTGGCTTGATAATGTGCCGGTGTGAGTGGCAGGTGGAGTAGCGTTTGGTACAAGCCTAAAGTTCGCTCTATCAGCCGTCTGTGAATGGTCATGGTAAACACTCGTGTGCAGGTCGCACGTTTGATGATTAATAACGATGAATCAGCTACTTTGGCAGTTGATCTGACAATCAGTCAATCCTCCAGATCTGCTGTGGCCTTGGGTCGATGGCTACCATAATGACGCTGAAATCTGCCACTGTCCTTCTATCCTTGCCAGCATGTCCTAATAGCCGCATTGTTTCTACCCATATGACGAGCGATTCTCAGATTTGCTCACCCAGCCTCTTTCCATCCAATGATACGATCTCTTTCAAATTCTGATAGTTGCTTGTAATGAGCTCTAATCCTGTGGCGAGACATTTTTCCAGTCGTTGAAATATATCCTAAATCGCAATGCAACAGAAATTTTGACCATCAGATTGAGAATCATTTTTTAGACACCTGTTGAGTGCGCAGTTCCCATGCGCTGTAGTTCAAGCTATTCATTCATTGGACACCAAATTTTAATCATTTTCATGTTCGGTACAAATGTCTTTGCATACAAAATTTCATAACAATCGGGCATCTCCTTCTTGGTGCGTCATTTTTTATTTATTTTTTTTTTTGTTATAGAGTGTAATATACTTTTTAGGGGGGTAGAAATTAGAATATATAATAAATAACGTTTTATTATACCATAAAAATAACGAAAGTACGTCAAATATGAAATGGAATAAATAAAGCCTCAAAGCTAGTTAAACCATAATTTTGTGTTTTAACAGCTGTCTCAGTCAGCATTGTTTGTAATACTGCAAAATCCATCTTTTTCAGTTTTCAAAATCTCTATTAAGTATTTTTTGTCTAAATTTTTCTATTATATATATCTACCATGCTGCATATTTTCATACCATACTGAATGTTTTTAATAGATGTAAATTAATTTCAACATCTTTCGAAGAGCTTGAACATTCAATTTGTATGCTTTATTTTAATCATGTGTCTGAATAAATAAAGGCGCAATGTAGCTTAAAAATTAAGTTACCTTACAATAACCATAAGTTCAATTATCTATGTAAAACTTATGCAGCAATAGATACACACCTCCTTATGTTTAAAATGGTATTTTTCAAAATAAAGGTTGACAGTTTAGAATTATAAGTTTATCTAGTAAATTCAAAATAGCTGATAATGGCGAATTAATTCGGTATAATATTATTTTTAATTAAAAAAAATAATCAACATCATCAAAATTTTGATGGATATCTCTCATATTAAAATTTTAAAAGAACAATAGAGACAAGGAATAACCATGACACAAAAAGAGTGACATTCATTTCGAATTGTTACGCCATAAAACTTTTTATGTGTCTCTAAGTCTAATGATTCTGATGACAGAGTAATACACGTCCTCTCCAAGAAAATGTACTTCTCATAATTAAAGTAGAAGTAGAACTCAGAGCGGAGTTTCGACTAACGAAACTGCAATATTTTCTCAACAAATCTATTTCACGCTTGAGTCCATATGCGATAAGTTCTTCCTCTTTTTGCTTAATTTTCTCACTTTTCTAATTAACGTAATTGTTTTGTAACTCTTTGTCACGTTTAATTAAAAGGAGTCGATAACAAAATAACAGTAAAAAAAAACCCCTTCTTCTAAAAAAATGACCAAAAATATTTATCTTCATTTCAACATTCTTTAGTCGAAAATCCGTTAATGACTAATATTACCAAAAGTATCATTGGCTTAAATATCACTCAGCAGAATATCAGAAAAATGCTTAACCAATATGATGAAGAATGTGATTACTTCCTAAAATTAAAACTGAAATCCATCTAAAGGAACACCTGCTGTTTCATAAGCAAGAATATTTTTCAAGGATAAGAGGGCCTAATGGAAAAGATCACACTAATAGAAACTTATTTTTTCTACAAAAGCAAAAGGCATTAGTATAATGATCATTTCACTAGTTAAATATTAGGTTTTGTATAAATTGCTTTTTTCTTTCAAATTTTACAAATAGATTTTCTCTCTCGCATTTCAAATGTTTAACGATTTTCGTTTTACAGATAAACAAAATAAGGTTATTAAGAGAATACTGGAATTATTTACTCTTACAAATCTCTACTTGTTCATGATAATTCAATTAATTAGAAATAAACAAGCGAAAAAAATTATGTAGTCTTAATTCAAATTGTTATTGCTATGTAGACTTTTTATACTTTGTAGTTCTCAGTCAATATAAATATCCTTATTGCTTAGACAAAGTAATTAATAAATCATTTTAAACACAATTAGAATAATAATTTATTCTAAAATATTTTTGTAAAAAAGGCTATTATTTAATTTTTGTATAAAATGTTTTGATATATATAAGGCAAAATAAGTTTTTTTAAGGAATATTCAAATTCGAAAAGTTCTTCACGTTTCTTGTCTATATTCCAGTAATTTAGAACGAAATTGATTGGTAAAAATAAAATAATACAAAGTATGTCTTGTCATTTGAATTAAAGATCCACAGTAAGTTTTGATAAAAAGACACAAAATAATTACTTATAATGCTTATCAATAAAGGTATGTGTATAATATATTGAGTAACCAGCAAAACAAAAATTACCAGAGCATAATTATTGATATAAATTTTAGGAAATAACTGCAATTGTTTATTCACAGAAATAAGTTAAATTTCTACATTTTGCAACCAACTTCTAAAGCAAAAAATGTCCAATAGTGTTTCAGAAATTGCAAATATTTTGACTTCAGATTAAATAGTTTATACTTAACTAAGCAAACCTTTTTAAACATATATTATGATGGAATAAGAGAAGAAATATAAGAAGTTGAGAGATATATAGATATTCCAAATACCTCTGAACACATAAAAATGTACGATATTTCGCATTATGTCTCATTTTTCTTTGATGATGTTTAAAACATGTTATCAAATTGTTTTTGCAAGCTAAAAAGAAGTTCCACAGAAACACATGTATATTATTTAAGGTATCCGACTACGTTCGGAACCGTGATTTTTCAAAAGCGTGTAAATGGATAATATTTAGGATATTTAGTGTCACTTAGATTAGAATACATGTATAAAATTGTTTTAAGGACATTATGACAAAAAAAAATAGTTAAATACAATATTTTGGCAAAAAATTAACTTAGAATAACCTTTTTTCCAAACGTTATCCTTTTGTAAAAAATGCTTCTATTGTATTAATATTTTGCCCGTATTCAGCTCAGACCTCTGTACAGAGGCTCAACTAGAATTTTTGAAATGCATAACTTGGAAGTCGGTTTATCCATGTTTTACGAAAATAGATGGGAGAAATTTTAAGAAAATACTCCGATAATTATTTCAAATGATTGTAACTCTGAAAATAATGTGAATTTTTCAAAAATCATAGTTTAGCCTCTGCACAGAGGTCTGAGCTATATACAGGCAAAACATTAATACAATAGAAGCAGTTTTTACAAAAGGAGAACATTTGGAAAAAAGGTTATTCTAAGTTAATTTTTTGCCAAGATATTGCATTTAAATAATTTTTTTTTGTCATAATGTCCTTAAAACAATTTTATACATGTATTCTAATCTAAGTAACACTAAATATCATGAAAATTATCCATTTACGCGCTTTTTTAAAATCATCGTTCCGAACGTAGTCGGATGCCTTAAAAAAATAAAGTAATTCGTATTCATATATTACATTTTCGGCTTAGAGTGTAATTGTGTTTATCAGACACATAAATAGTCTTACAGGTTAGTGAAGCAATTAAATAATTTAAAGATTAAATAATATAGACCTTTTTCATATTAACTGAACGCAAAAAAATACTTGCTATATGGATAAATTTTAAAGCTTACACAAATATGGAAAACATGAAAATTGTAATCCAATAACATACCAAGAAAAATAATTCCAATGCATTTTCTTCGCCTTTTAAAGGCATTATCTTTGAACAGCTTTATTTTTTTAATTTATATAAAAACACAATTATATCCATTTAATAAGCAGTTCAGTTAAACAGGTAAAATGCATTCGGAAGTAATTCATGATTACTAAAGACATTAAAAAACTTTAGAACTCGCATGTTTACCAAATGTTAGTGATAAAAGAGCCTATTTTATTTGCATTTTTTATGCTCGTATTACGAACAGTAGATGGAACCCATCAAACACTTAAAGAATCGTCCATTAAAGGATTTGAACTCCTTATTAACTTATTTTTTTTTATCAGAAAAATTAAAAATCATTTAAAAATGTTAGAAATGCTATTACTAACAGACTCAAGAGTGAATTTTAATTGATGATGCAACGATAAAAACTGAATTTAGTACTTTAATTTGTTTTAGTAACTGAATAAAGAAAAAAATATGCAAAGTATTTGTTGTTCAATTATAGTAATGCTTACTATTTCCACTAATATACCAAATGGACGAGTTTTTATAGGATTTAAAATAACTCTGATAACAAGAACATTAATGGGAATAAATATATCAATAAAATTAGAAGGAAAATAAAGCAAATTTAAAAAGTTTTTTCAAGTAATGTCGGCAAAATATTCTATCATTCGCATTTATGCGAATCAGAAAATCAAGCAAATTTAAAAGTGTAAGTACAGTTACGTCCACAAAAAGGGCAGCATTTTTTAATACAAATATAATTTACCTCTTAGAAGATTTGAGTTTTTGATGATTTTTTAATGGAGCCATTTTTTTATGCTTATAGCGTTATAATAATAAACATCTTTATAATACCACACTTCCATTGAAATGATTTTTTTATAATAAAAATTGCAATTTACTGCTTAAATCAATATATTAAATTGAAAATCACAATAAGTAATGCTATCTTCATGGTTCTGCTTTTTCTAGTAGTAAATAAGCAATTAAGGTATTCGACTACGTGATTTAGAAAAACTACAGGATTTTGAAAATACGTGTAAATGATATCTAGTGTTACCTAAATTATAGAATAAATATATAAAATTGTCTTGAGAATAATACTACAGTAAAAATTTATTCAATTCAATTTTTTGGTCAAAAATGAAGAAAGAATGACATATTTTCCGATACATTTTCGTTTTATGGAAAATACTTCTGTAATAAAAATATTTTGCTCATACATAGCTAAGACTTATTCAGAGAGCCTGAACAAGGGATATCGAAAAATTCGCAATATTTTTAGAGTTACGATATGTTGAAATTATAAGCAATGTATTTATGTTACAAGTTCTCTATTCTGATGCACACTAAAGTGCCACTGAATTAGGGATACCTACCTAGTGACGAACTGAGCCTCCTCTGGCCTTGACAACGGCTGCCACACAACGAGGTATAGATTCAACATGTTTCTGGAATCGTTCCACGGGAATGACTTGCCAAATATTAGCTAAAGCTGGTCTTAATTCAGTAAGGTTCGTTGGTGCTGAATGATGGCCTTTCCCGCCTTGTTCAAAAACTTCCCAAATTTGCTAAATATGATTTAAGTCTGGGCTCCTAGGTGGCCAATTTATGACAGAAAAATCAGATGAATGCTCATACAAACGGCCAGTAGACAACCAGGAGTGCGAGGCTCAGTTGTCTTACTGGAGAACTCCATTACTATGCAGATAATAGAACAACATAAATGGATGGAAGTGACCAACCAGCAACTTTACGTACCGAATTGCATTGAGGGAGGTTGGTACACGCACTAAAGATCCCAAACAGTGCCACGAAAAAACAACCCAGACCATGATTGAGTCGTTAAGTTGTCCGCTTTAAGTAGTCATAATCGAGACTCATCACTTCATGCTACTCGTTTCCCGTCCTTTACACTCCATTCTCTGTCTTCTCTTGCCCATGCAAGACATGCAACCCGATGGAGAGCATTGAGCAATGGTACTCTCGTAGGTCGACGGCTCCCGAAACCCATGCGGTGAAGCACCAGTCCGTTTAATTACTGTACGAGTTGTACCATCATTCAACTGGGTGGTAATTTGAGTTGATATTTGCTTCTCTGACTATAACAATATGCCTAAGCCGTCTCTCACCACGCACTTTCAAGGCTAAATGTCCATTGCAGTTTGTGCGAAAGCTAGTTTTTTGTCCATCATCCATGTATCCTTGGTATATTCCTTGACACTGTTGCTCTTGACAATCCTAGCTGTCTGACGATTTTGGAAATTGAATGCCCCATGCGATGCGCACCTATGATTTTTTCGTGATCGAAGGCCTCTAAATCAGGCAGTTTAACCATGTTGGCAATTCCAACAACTAATTCTGAGCAACCACAGTATGCGCTATATATGCAGTTACCTCAGCACCCTCACTTGCGCATAAATGATGCACAGCGCAACACTATATGCATATAGAACTGTCTATCCCTAATTCAGTGGCACTTCAGTGTATTAAAATATGAATAAATCCACTTCTAAATAATATATTTCAAAAATTCTAGTTCAGGCTCTGTACAGAAGATTTAGCTGTATATAATGAAAATATTATTATTATAGAAGCCTTTTCCATAAAAGAATAATGTTTTGAATATAAGATATTCTATGTTCATTTTTTGCCAAAATATTGCACTTAAATTTTTTTTTTCTTGTAATAGCATTCTTAAAACAATCTTGTACCTGTATTCCAATATTATAAATATTCGTTTTTACGCTTTTGCAAAATCATGGTTCCGAACGTAGTAGGATACCTTAAAAACCATTCCTATGATATGTAAGAAAAAGTATCTGTTCAGAAGAAAAACACGCAAAACAACTAAATAACAATTTTATAAATTTTAATAACAAAGTTTAAATTGAGGCATACGTTTTTACATTTGAATCATTCTAATCTAACTGAAATTATTTGCTTTTTCGTAATCGAACTGTGTAAAAAAATATTTTTGAAAGATCATAAAAAGTAGTTCAATCGACTAGGATCAACTGAATTCTATTTTTGCAGTTCTGTATATATGTATTGATTACAGCGGTGATCAATCAAATTGACAAGTTGAATTAGAAAATGTACTGTAAAAACAACACAGGAGAAATAGTGTAGCATTTCTTTTGCCTTTTCCTTTTCATGGCTCACGTTTTTGAAAAAGTTCGAAAAGAAGATAAAATGAAACTATCCAATCATGTTTCTTTTGTTATAAAGGTCTTTTAACTTTTGTTCCTTTTTTTTGCGAATGTATTACGTGTGTTCTAGAAACACTGAAGATTAAAATAAATTTAAGTGACATTTAGATATATTTCAGATTTTAATATGAAACCATATAAAAACAATTGCATAATATAAAAATTTTATAATGAGAACTTAAAAAGCAATATAAACATATGAAAAATAAAGCTTATTCACTTTTTAAGGAAAAAAAAATAATAGAAAAATATATAAATTAAAAAGTAACTCATCATTGCGTCTTATTTGAAAAGCACAT
This sequence comes from Trichonephila inaurata madagascariensis, assembly GCA_019973955.1. NCBI lineage: Eukaryota > Metazoa > Arthropoda > Arachnida > Araneae > Nephilidae > Trichonephila > Trichonephila inaurata. Next base: position 494,013 of record BMAV01026690.1, on the reverse strand, counting down.
ATCTGTTAGCCGAAACAATATAAATAAATAATAATTGAAACATATAAATAAGTTATGTTGTGTCCTAATATTTTAAAATTTTTTGAAACAAAGTTAGGTACAATGTTTTGGCACTGAATTTTTATGGAATACATCCTTAAGGGAAAAAAAGGACCCTATGTTGCGACAGACTTTAGAAAATTCCTATTGTTATCTTCAGATGCAACTGTTCGTTTGGCTTAAAAAAGCCATTGAAACATGTATCGCTATCAGTAAAAAGTGTGTGTGCCACTCAAAATCAACAGATTGCTGAACTTTGTTACACGTAACTAAATAACATTTTTTTGTATTAATATTAATATTATATTTTGTGGTAAATACAATTGAAAATGTTCTCTCTTTTTTTCCATGTTCTGTAATAAATCAGGCATTATACACTTGACTTGGGTTTTAAGGAAAACTTTCTAAGATGCAAAAGATATTATTGATTCTTTTTTTTTTCCATCACCAACAAGCAAACTAATAGCAAATAGCTTTTAAATTCTTCAGAAACACATTTCATTTATTAGCACATTCTGTCTGCTCATGGGATTTGATATAGTTTTCCTAGATTACCTAAACTTTAAAAAAAATAGACATCCATTTCCTTGCTAGGTGTGACTTCTTTTCTTCTAGTAGTTCTATGTAAATTATCCGGATGAACAATTCATATTGAAAGAGTTCATGCATAAAACTAAACTGTTAGTATACAAATCAAGTTGTTAATGATAACACACAGCAAAGTAAACATAATATTTGCTTAAAGTATTCCTTCAGAGACGCTATTGTAAAATAAAACATCCCACACAGCTGCTTCTTAAAACCCTCTTTCCGCAATCAGAAAATAAAGAAAAACCTTTAGGGTATTTAATCTTCCACCTACGCCCAGCGTATTTCATTCAGCGCAATTCAGTTTCTTAATCTTTCTCACTTTCATCAGACACTTCGCGACTATATAAGCAGCTTAGAATTTATTGTACAGGTAGCTTATCAAAACTAGGTTTTTCTGTTAGTTTTTTTAGATGTTTATGTCACATAAAATTGGTTTCGTTTTTTTTCTAAATTAATAATTAAATTATCAGCAAGTTCATTTAAGATTACCGAGTTTAAAAATAAAACTTTTATCGACATACGCTGATAAGTTTAACAATTTAAGAACTTAGAATATTTTTTAATCAAATTCTACTTCGTTTTTTTTTTTTCTATTTTTACATTAAGTTATATTATTTGTTCTTGCTTTAAACTTCTTCTTTTTTTAAAAAAAAATAGCTCTTATGGTTATTTATTTTTATGTGAACTCTGCTTTTTATTATATGAAACCCAACTTTTTATCATTTGAGATATCTATACTATTAATACACCTTGCCTTCTGCAACTGTATTTTTGACTTTTTATTTTATATTATCAAAAAGGGATTTTGCAATATCTAATATATTTCCCAATGAAAATTATACTTTCCAATCCTTATATGAAATGGAGAATTTTGCTATTGTGTTGTTATAATTGAATCGAATGTTTGGAAATCTTAATTGATTTAAAGATGTTAACTAGAGAAGCTAAAAAATAAGTACAGACTCATTGGCGACAAAAAGCCAATTAACCACTCTCGTTTAAGTAAGAGTCAATTGCAAAGATATTTATGACGTCTAACTACGACACATGTTTCTGTCACGAATCATATATCTTTGACAGTTGTTTTTTAAAGCATTTTTCAGAATTCTTGCTAATTTATCGTGCAATGAGTTTTGATGAAGTTGTAAGCATATCGAAGATCTGAAGGACATTTAGATTTGTGTTTAATAAATGTGTCTTTTGTCTAAATAAACAAAAAAAGTTATCCTCATATGTTTTTAACCTTGTTACTTGGATGATTTTAACATTTGAATAATTTGATCTGGAAATGAAATAAGTGTATTATATATGCATTAAATCAGGCCATCGTCTATAGATGTACAATTAAAAAACACACACTTTTGGAATGATCATAACCTATGGAAAATTTAAGCACATTGAATCAAGAATTAGAAAATACATTTAAATGTACGTATTTCATAATTTGTGATAAAATACTTTAATTTATGATACAAATATTGTAATTAAATTGCATCGTCATAATTATACTATTTTTAAAACTAGAACGTTCGAGAGCTTGCTACCTTTAAAATGCCAGCCAGGTGTCATTTGAAACTGGTCGATATTGACATTCGCTTCTAAATCATTGTATTTTCCAATAATGCTTTAAAAATTAATAGATCAGAGAAACAATTAATGCACCAATAAAAGTAATTATATTAATTGCTTATTAACTTCTTATCATTGATCAAAAGTATGCCCTCGAAAATAATTTACCTCAGAATCCCAAAGTGTTCATAATGTTTTGTAATTAAAAAAGCGTCTTATCGTTTGCCTTGATAAATTTTTAAAATGTCCTTATGTATTTTTCCAGCTTTCGCTTATCTTATTTTCTATCAGAACAGAATTATTCATGGAGACATTTCTTCTATTGCATTATTTACAAACACGAAACAGCAATAAAGACCCTATAAATGAGTATGCATCTGATAAAAATCAATAATAAGTCATTAATTCTGAAATTCAATAAATAAATACAAAACATAAATTATCATATTCTGTATTTCGACCGAATTTTACATATAAGTAGCTATATAGAACTTTTATTAAGTTCAGACAATTGTTCATCGTAGTATATATATAATTTAATATAACATTTTTTTTAAAAAATGTATTATAATAAACTTTGATTTTTCGAATAAATCGATTTTTAGCATCATCGTAGTTTGAAAGAATTTAAATGTTTCATTTTTCAGATATTTTTATTATGTTTTTTTATAAATTAAAAGTAACAAGTTTAGATATATAATCGAACAAAATTAAGGCCGTTTTATGTTATGAAAAATATTTTACATCTTTTACAGATGTCTTATGCAGTGTTGTATAATTTAGAATATTTAAAACACATTTGTACCTTAAGAGAGAGGAGATAAACAGATTTAATTATTTTATTTTTTCCATCACAAAGCTAGTAAATCAAAATGCTCTTATCTCAATTTTTTTTAAATAAAGACTAATTAAAATATGATTAATTCATACCAACTCCGAAGAAATCAGTCTTATTTTTTTTTTAATTTTAATGCATTTATCAGCTTCTATATTAACCACAAAAATAGAAAGTCCTTTATCTTTTCATGGGCAGAGTTACGTAGCTCTGAAATAATTTTAACGCCCTTATCTGGTGTTACAGCTTTTATTGAATCTTTCTGTCTCAGAATAATGTATGCCCCAGAAGTAATGCGATCGTACAGGAACTCTGACAAGTCTATCATTCTTACTCCCATCATGAGTTTGTCTATTATCCAAAGTTTTAATGTCGTAGATATTATCATTATTCAACGCTTTTTCACATTTCTTTCTTTGGATTTATGGTTACACGAAAAAAACATTTTTATAATTGGATGTATAGGAACCGAAACCAAAATTCAGTACCTCCGTGTTCAGAATTTAAGTATTGTTTGTACATTTTAAGAAACAATAAATTAAAACCTGACGCAGAAGAAATGATTCTTCTTTACTATAAGCATGTCAACAGAATTACGTATAAGAATCAAGAATCAGTGCAGAGTGGTAGTTGTGACGTCACCGACGCAGACTCCCTTGTCTAAGGAAAATTATATTAAGTGACAAGTATCTCAATATACTCGTGTGCTGGTACGCACATATCACTTAATTAAAGTTGATCTCATGCATTCACTAATTTTCGTAAACATATATGAAACGCATTTTCTGAATGTTTTTTTTTTTTGACAATTTACAAAAAAACTTTTAAAAAATGAATTTAAATTTTAATATAAGAAATTATATAATAATTTGGCTTTTACTTATTTTCCAGTTCTAAATCTAGTATAGGTCATAGAGTATGAAGAATTTTAAATTTGCCTCCTAAAATTGCTTTATACCTAAATATGATACATCTGTAATTTATTAAAAATTAACCATTTCATAAGTTTTAGTTTTGAATCTATTGAAAGGAAATCAATATAATGAGGGTGGTCATCCTTTTTATATCTCTAACTTTTTTTCCCCTCATAAGTCTTAAAGAATGAATTCAGATTCAATTTTCACTTTTTGTAATACCAAAACTACACAGATTTTGAAAAATGTACTAAAATTGCTTATAATTTAAAAAAAAAAAAAAACTTCTGTTTCTGCCTTATTATTATGCTAGATTATCTATACTGCTGGTTTATTGATATAGTTATATTACATATTAACACATATATAATCTTTAATATCTATTTTAAATCATATCTATTTTCGAGCTCGTTTTCTGAAATCATGAAACATCATTAACAATCATTATTAAATAGTTTATTTGTTATTTTCAAGTATATCATTAATCACTAATATGAAATCCTACATTTAATAATTGTTAAAGTAGCTTTGTAGTCTGTTTCGTCTGTGAAACATTTACCCATTTATTAAATTTGAAAAAAAAGTCAAAAACTGACTCATTATTAATGTTTCCATTCAAGTATAATAATAATAAATACAGTTTAAATAAGTTAACAAAACATTTAGTAAAAATCCCATGTAAACATGGATCTTTTCCAATAAAAGTACAAACGAAAATTTACTATCTAAAAGAAGTTGAGAAGTATCTTTGTGCATACAAAATATGTTTAAAGTCACATTAAAAATCTTTTAAAAGTACGCCAAATGGGCCCTAAAATAGAGAATGAGTTATTTTCTTGGTAAGAGGGCACTCCAAGTGTATAGGGTAGATATGGAGACACAGATCGTAGTAAACGTAAAGAGGAATACTGTATGATATCTACACTTAAGTCCCTATCAGCCAAATGAAAGAGGGGTGCTCTGCTTATCGCGGAGTAGGTCAGCTGCGGTTTATAAACACTTCGTAAAATTCTAATAGATAACAGGCCGTATTGGAAGGCAAATTTCTCCCAACCTTTAGAGGCTAATGTAACTTGCATCAGAATAACATTATTTCGTGTTACCAAATGGGAGTGTGTGAAGTAGGTATTTTTATAATTATTTTTGTGTAAATTCTGTGTTATAGCGATTCATAAGCTTTACTAATATTGAATTAATAATCAAGCGAAGATGGATTTAAATTAAAAATTGTTGATAATTCAAATGACTTGAAATGTCTTTGGTTCTATTTTATTTAAACTGTGAAAAAAATACTACTTTCTGCTGAATTTATGACATTTTATACGATTGAATATATTGAAGTTTTTATTGTCAAAAACTTGATATGATACCTCGTTGCTGCTTTCAAAACTAAGTATATTTAAAGTAATATGAATCTGAATTCATTCTGAATTTTGTTGCTTAGCTTTCAATGTCAGTATTATGCATCCCATTTTCCGTATAAGCATATTTTACATTGAAACTCAGGGTTTTTCAAATGTCACTTTTCAGCAAATTTCAGAAAAACAACCATCTTTTTTTAATAAATCACTTTTCTAAGTATTGATTCTTATTTTATAATATATAATCTCAATACATAGAAATATTTTAATAATCTCATGTTATTGAACAATGTCAGGTATAATTTCATACAAACTCACACACACACACATACAGACACACATACAAATTTCAGAATCATAAACCTCTCAGATGATGCCATTACTTTGACTGTCGATTACTTACTCTTAAATTTGCAATTGATTTTCTTCCAGGAGATATTTTTCTCCAAGTCTAAGTAGATATATCAGTAATAAAAAAAAGAAAAAGAAACCCTTTAAAATAGACTTTGCTCTGTATAAATTCAAGAAATACTTTATCGCATCTATGGCTATAACGAATTTTGATTGATTACATAGGTTGAAGACGCAAACTGCCCGACAACAAAAAGAAAATTGATCATTGAATAGAATGAGCACGTATGAAAACACCGTATAGTATTGACTGATTGAAGAAGAGAAATTATTTAAGGTAAGTCTTTTATAAATGCTCTCTTACTTATACGCTTTTTGTTTTATTTAATATTCTATCTAAGTAAAATGTTAAAAAATGTTTGTTAATAATTCTATTAAGTTCAAAAAATAAATTTTTAATGTCTCGTTGCTTCAAAATGTACACTGATTATAAAACTTAACGGAACTTTTCCTCAAATTGCAAAACTTGCTTGATGAATATTAATTAAAATACTTTCAAAACTTTAATATTTTGAAACTTCTTTTATTTAACACTTCAAACAATAGAAAATAAATTACAAGAATTTAATGCTTGAACACACATATACTTAAAAATGGTAACTGTTGATTTCTAAAGCTTTTCCTGTGAAATTGTGTTTTTGGAAACCTTCCAAACTACGAAAGTTGATGTCGCAAAAACTTACTTTTAAGGCTTCATAAACTTCGGTGTAATAGTATTTTGTATTACTTTGGAAGGCTTGAAAAATGGTATTTAAAGATACATTTTATAAGTTTTATACTAATTTGATGCAAACATTTTAACGAAATCTCAATGATATGGTGTTTTCATACACCATTGGGCATACTCTGCATACATTGGAAATCTTAGACCAGAATCTTAATTGATATTATCCATATAAGTAGAAACAAAAATCACAATCGGTCCATCTTTTTTTACATGGGATATATTTTTTAAGAAAGTACTTTTATATAAATTCAAAAAATTACAATTTTTCATATTATTAACATAATTTTTAAAAGTAATTAATACAGCAATTGTTCATTGATATATTTACATATATTGAAAATGTCAGTCATTAAAATATTTTAAATTGATTTAAATAAAAAATTGAGAAAAAAAATCGTTTCTTAAATGGTATTAAAACGTTTCTTAAATGGTAATTTTTACTTTTCAAAGTACAATAAGGATTATATAAAAATTAGTCTAAATAATTTTAGGATGAACAAAACACATATAAGCAAAAATACTTTGAAGTAAAATAAATAAAGCAAAAAAAATGAATTTTCTTTAAAAAAAAATTAAAAATTATGGAAAATTGATTGGTTTTGAATAATTACTTCAAGCTGAGAAGAAAAAAAAAGAAAAATTTGATTGTAACTCTAACATAATTAAAAGTACAGAAAAGAAATCTATTAGCGAAGTATACTAAAAATTACATTGGAAACTTATTTAAGAAAAATAAAATGTTTATCGAAAACACATTAATGTTCCATACACTTTAAATATTTAAATGTTAATATCTCGTGAAGTTATCTTTCATTAATGTACATTTCAGAATATTATGAAGGCAAGAATGAACAGCCTTAACTTCCCTATAAGTATTAGTTTTTCAATAAGAACTTACATTCTGAGACTGAATGTTCTAAGAAAACCCTAATCACTGCAAAAAAAGCATATATTTCATATAGAAATTCAAAACGGACTTCTAAATTTCACACCAAGTATACCAATCTTTTGACAATTTATAAGTATATTTTAATAAAAATGTAAGAAAAAAATTCTTAACTCAATATAGAAGAGCCTTTTAGATATTTTTATGCTATAAATAATGACACATGATTAATTATATTCATTAAATTTTGAAACAGAAGTTGTATTTTTTATAACAAGCTGTAATAAATAAATTGCTGAAGTTTCTTAAATTTACTAAACATAATAGCAAACGGAATTTTTATAGCATATTAAATGAACTAACTAAACAAAGAACTGAATAACTACACATTGAATGATGTTTAATAAATATAGTTGCACAAAAGAAAATGCCAGGTTAGTTCTTTGTAAACACTGGAGATGTAACTATTGATTCAAAAATGTATTTGCAATGAGACAATCCACCATGTGATTGAAACGAAAACAATTTACAAGGTAAGTGATTCTGATGTTTGAAGCTAAATGTTTTCCAATTATTTATAATTAGTTATGTTATATGGTTTCCTTTTTTATTTTAGCTCATATTAAGAGGAATTTACATACTAAAAAAAGAAATAACATCCGATTAACATTAACTTTCGTATTACATTTCGTACAAATTCTATAATATGAATTATATTAGTCACTTGATACATAAAATACTTTACAGTTTGAAGGGTGCTTACGATAGCTTACGATTATGTTGGTAAAATAGTATTCTCGATGAACAATAGGAACTTGTTATGTGTTAATCAATCTAGAGAGATGTTATGTGTGAAAACTCGAAAATAAAGTGTAATTCTTCTTTGTTGGAAATGGTTGAGAATTATGAGAACTGTCACTAAATTTTCGTCATTGAGCTCCAGTTTAAAATTACTTTAAGAAAATGAAACTATTGCATACTTTTAAGTAAACTATTTAGGATATATGTATTTTATCTTTCGAAGTCAATAAGCATTTTTTACGAAATGTATACGAGTATTTTTATCTATATAAAATAACAATAATTCAGTCTTGAAATAAACCAATATATAAATACTGTTCATACTGTGTACTAAATACAAATACTGTTTATTTTTGCAAAATATTTACTCATTTGATTTCTTTTTTAATTGAGAGAATCAATGTGTTACAAACGTGGGAGCTTTCAATAAATTATTAGATTTCATGGAACAGTGTCAATAGAAGATTATTTTAAATATGTTACAAATAATCGAACAATGTACAGTTTTAGTAAGCTACAGCAAGGAAGATTCGTTATTTTTTAAAAAAATCAAGAAACCTTTTTATATATATATATATATATATATCCTTTGTAAAACTTTATATTTTTAAAAATATTTAATTTCAACGGAAGACCAATTCATTAAGATATCATTTAAGTGTTTATATTTTTTATTTCTAGGTAATACTTTGCATTTATTTTGAAAAGAAAAGAACTATTTTAAAAGTAATCTTATATCTCTTCTCAGAGTAAAGTTAATTTAATCTACATATAGCATAAAAATTTTAGAAAATCAACATATTTTTTCATTGAAACAGTTAAATAATTGATAGATATAGTATGTAGTATTTTTTTTTCATTCGCAATACATTTATAGAAAACGTCATTGTTTAAATAATGTTATTGTGTTAAAAAGTATTTTTTTTTTATTAAAAATACTTGCTTTTTTACTATCACTAAAATTTATGTTAGGGGTAAGATATTTGTTAATACTCAATAAAAGCTACAAAATCTGCAATTTTTAGCTAAGAAGTATTAAATTCCTATGTAATTCAAATTATTTTTGTTTAATCCTTACGAGTTATAGGTTTTCTAAATTTTCAAATATTTAAATAAATGATAACTGAAACGTGTGCATTGCTGTTTTTGTCAAGTCTCTCTGGTAAATAGAAAATATTAAAAATTTAAACTACAACCGGATTTTTTTTTTTTACATAGAATTGAAAATAGATATCTTTATAACATTATCTCGTTTAAACTCCGCATCATTTCCCATTTTTTTTTTTAAATCTCCAATAAAAAAAAACATTTGAAAATATTTATCCTAATACCTCTTTCAAATTACTTAACAAATGAATTATAATTTATTTATGTGTTTGTTTATTTCCATTTATAATACATTATATAAGTCTTAAAATACAATTTTGTTCATTTAAATTTTTCACAAATTACAATGATTTCAAACTTTTTGTTGCTAAAGCGTACCTTGTCAAAAGAATAGATAAAGAAAGAAAAATGATGATCTATTTTACTCAATAAATGATGATATCAATGATTCAATTTGTCAACGCACGACTCTCAGTTAATGATATTGGCGAAGCTACCTCCATTTTTTTAACAAAGCAAAATCCATACGATTCATCAATTCTGCTGATCTAAATCATTGCGATAAAATTTTTAATGAGAATCCTTCGAAGAAACAACATAGTGCATGAAAATGATTTACTGTTCTTGAACAGATAGGACAATTATTAAATGTCACAACGAATATTTATCGCTTTTACTACGGGTGTGGCTCCAATGTTACAGGTAACAGCCAATACGAACTTAATTTATTATTCAATCAACTATAAGTTGAATATTAAAAAATATATATATAAATCAGCCTTATAATTGCCTATAAAAGTAGTTTAAATAATTATTATAAAATAGAAACCCATTCATAATGTTTTATATTAAGAAAGATATTTCGCATAATATGAATTAGAGGAGTGCCCATACCGAATTTTCATATAAATAATTGTATACGAACTAATATTAAACGTCTACTCTGAGATTTATTTTGACAAGTTCAATACTCTTAGAAATATGTAATATTGCTGGAGATAGTTATTAACTATATTAATAGCATAAGTCAATGTACATAACACAGTATTAAATGTATAGTTTAATTTGATTACAAATTATTAAGTAAGTACTTCAATCAGAAATTGAAAACTGAGAAATGTTTGGAATTTAGAAACTTGAGGAATTCATTTCATATTTTTGGAATGCGTGCTATATAAATACATATGTAAAATTGTAATTTATTAAAGACTAAATTAGTACTTGAAATGATAATCATTGCTATGTTTCCTCCTCACAATCAAGCGCATCTTCATTATGATCACTGGATATGTATTTTCTGCACGTAGCTCTTACAAAGTTATTATGAAATTGCTCATAAAGAAATGTTTTTGAGATATCACCAGATTTTTTTTTTTACTTGTTCAAAAACATTTTAATTGCTTATAAACTAATTTAAGGAAGTATTCCCCCATTGTATTGTTTTCTTAGTTTAATATTATGTAATGAATAATAATGCGTTCATACACACCCATTTCTTATCTTTACTATAACAACATCCACAACACATTTTTATAATTAAAACAGTGATTCACTCTGACCTTATGCTAAAAATTTTTGCTGTATTAGTATGACTTTATGTAAAAACTTAAATAAAAAGATCTAGCATGAATCTATAGAATTAAAATGTAAGAAATTTTACACATTTGAATCAAGAAAAATGTTGATGTAACTTTTGAAAATGGATTTCTTATTTCATATTTTCATTTTGCTGACAAAAAAGAAAATTGATCAAACAGGGAAAGAAGAAAAAAAAAAAAACACCAAATTTCTAAATAAAAACATCTGCAAAGGAGGGATCCAACTATAAAGTATGGTAAATGATCTGAGAAAAATGTGTATTTCATTCTTCGGCAGGTTTCCTTTATATATCTGGAGGGATTTTAGTTTAAATTCATTATTTAAAATTATATAGTGGGCTACCTCAGAGATTCGGAATTAGCCTCTGAAGACAGATTGTGTAATCTACGTATAACTACTATTTGAATCGATAAAGTGCAATCTCAGTTTTATTCTGGGCAGGTAAATATTATAGTCACAAGAGTAATATTAATTCTGACAGAGCAATTTTCTTACATATTTAGTTACTAAAATATTACTATCAGAAAAATGGTAGGCAATTGTAAATCAGCACTCATGTTTAGATTATTGAAAAGAAAAAAAAAAGGAAGAAAACATTCTAATATTTTTTACAGCAAAGTAAAACTAAAAAATAAAACTATTACTTATGCTAACGCGAATCATTTAATAAGATAAATATTAAGATGATCAACCATTTTTCTTGAAAACATTTACTTAAATATATAGAGATATTTATCATATAGAAGTATTGTTTATATATTTACGAAATAATTACATTAATTTATATATTTATGGGTTTTTTGATGATTTGTGTAACAGCATTATTGGAAATTTTTAATTAAGTTTTACTACATATTGGACAATTGTCAGTATTTATTAAGTTCACCAAATCATCTTTAATAATTATCATCTAGAGAATCGTTAGAGATAACTTATTTAAATTTACCTTAATATTATTTCAGACATGAATGTATTATTTGTCGTTTGCGAATAAAATATATATACTTGCTTAGAGTTAACAAAATTTATAGCTATTAAGTTTTATTTAAAAAATAATGTAGATCCATTTAACCATTTGGAACTAATGAAATTCGTAATATTTTTTTCTGTTCAAATTTAATAGAAATGAAAAATTTCCGCAATGAATACGTACTCCAATCGTAAAATAGTGAATGAGTATTATATTATAAGAGATTTATTTTACGACCTCTTAGTAAAAGAGCTTTGAAAGGATGCAGTAAGACACAACATTGTAAAGTATCCAATAAAAGGAAAGACAATTTCGAGTGTTAAATTCACCAATAAATATACAACAAGCCGAAGGTAATGCTTTCTCTTCATCATAAATGGTAATGTGCCACGGTGTCTCCGTTTGGTTGTTCTAAGTAATGATTTTACTTTTGATAATTATGTAAGCGTTTATGTGGCCTAGAAATAACAGTTTCTTGGTACATTGCAATCTGACAGGAGCATTAATAAGGAGGTTTTGACACGTAATAATGATTCGATTAATTTCACCGCCGCTTGAAATGCTTCTGCTAGCCGTTGAATAGGGAAAATGGTAATGTTGCAGGAATTGATTTAACACTAGAATACCAATGTGCATCATTTGACGTACACATTGACTTAAAATGATTATTACAGGTTCCATTTTACCCACCAACCTTTAATTTATCGTTGTGAGTAACAAGGTTAGCTAATTTGTTAAAACTTGGGAATTATTCTGTATATTTTCTGTAATTACAAAATAACTACATAGATTTTTGAAAAAATATTAAAAACAGAACATCAGTAAATGCAGGGTGAACCCAAAGTTCTGCCTTTATTTTAAATATTTATTGTGCTCAAGTTATTATAATTAGATAAATGTTTTTTTGAAATATTTTAAGTTTTATTATAATTTTTTACAAGACGATTTACCTGAGTAAATTTCAACGTGTGTCCCTTCGGCAGCTCAGAGAATGTCTAAGCGGCATTCTAGTTCCTTCCAAACGTTCTTTAACTTGACTTGGATTTTATAAGGATGAAACTTAAGCACTTTATGAAGAATTTTTACCAAACTTGCTCTTGATATTTGAAGTTGACGTGATTTTTAACAAGTTGATTTAGGACTCCGTTGAAATGATTGTCAAACGTGTTCAACAGCTGTTTCACTCACACTAGGACTGCTATTTCTAAGAAGACTCTTATAAAGCTGCCTATTTCTTTAAGCATTCCATACCATCGTTTTATTGATTTTAAACCAGGAGGTTTGCTTTTATAATAAAGTCAAAATATACACTGAACATTAATGAATGATTTCGTTTCATGAAACCAAAGTACTCATTGGACTTTCTCTGGAATCGCTGACATTACGTTCCTTTTCGTGAAAAATACTCGTATAGAAAAAGTTATCTGAATTTATATTACACTTAATGAGATAAAGAGAATGAAGAAAATATCTGAACAATAATTTCAAGCTTCAATGATAAAAAAGTACATCTGACTTCCTTGTTGAAACGAATAATGCAGCTTTCCTTGTATAAGATAAATAAATATATATATATATATGGTAAAAGTAATTACACTAAATACACACAAAAAAAGCTGTCCAATATAGAACTTAAAAATAAATATGTATCAAGTACTTTAATTTAACAATATATTATTTAACTATATGGTCTCAAGGTGGTCTTATTTATTATTTAAAATAAACGCTTCCTTTTTCTAAGAAGAATGAACCTTTACATGAACAATATTTTCTAAGCCCAACTGTATTTTCTTCACAAAATTTACTTAAAAAAGATAATCATGGTATTTGATCGTAATATTTACATAAAATAGTTAATAAAAAGTACTATATTTTATAAGAAATGAAATTTTAGTTTTATAGCTAAATAAACCTCTTGTATCGCGTTGTCTTTAAAAATTCTTTCATTAAGAGCAAAATTAATGTCCTTATTAGTGTACAAAAGATTTTATGAGTTCATAAATCTTAATCCATACATAATGTGATAAATATTTACATTAGAATTCTAAAAAAATCAATAATACTATGGATGCTTAGTTAATAAAGTTTGGATACCTATAGGATTATGAGTTTATTCAATTTTGTTTTTAGAACAATTGTTAAATTAATTAGAAAAAGATATTTTAAATTTTATTTATAAAATATCTTATCCATTATATGATGTAGGCTATAATGAAAGATAGTGGGTTATAAAATATCGAAATGTGTTATAAAACTATTTCCAAGATATTGCTAGAAATTTATTGATGCTATTTTTTAACTTGATTCGTTTCTGGAAAAGTATATATTTTTGCGGGAATGTTTTTTTTTTCTGGATATCAATGATCACAGAAAAGAGAATTACGTTCATAGACAATTTTTAAAAACATTTATTTTAGACTTTCTATGTATTTTGTGAATATAGTTGATTTCATTCATCTCATTAAATACATAACGCGATTGATTAAATGTTTCATTGTGAAACGCGTGCATAAAAATAGCATTTTCAAATCATATAGTATACCAAATACTTCTAAATAGAAATTTTTTTTTGGTGTAGTTGATACTCAAATTCTTCAGTGATGCTAATATGAAACTAAAATTATAATTTAATTATAATTTCATGAACTTATACTTACCTAGATTTAAATTATTAACATATAGTATTTAAGGTTTGATCTTAATGCTTCTCTATAAGCGTGAATGAAACAAATTGTATACAGATAGTTTATACTTTCCTCAGAATATATTTTTCATTAACATAAAAAAAATGTACTGTAGGTTTTTAAATGATATTTTACTTATATATAAAGGTATAATACATAAAGTATGTTGCAGTAACATTTTACAGATACATACATTTATAATATAATAATAAGGAACTAATTATGAATATAATTTTCCAGTTTATTATCCCGTTTAAATTTTGTTATCTTTTGTATTTAAAGAAGAAAGTATAGTACCCTATTCTCAGAACTACTCATAATTAACGCATTTAAAATATAATCGCTATAATCTAGCTATGAAAAAGAAAATGAATGATTTATTTCAAAGTATTGTACTTCATCACACATGTCAAAAAGTCATTCAGGAAAAAAAATGTTCTGCAGGTAAATGAATTATCTCATTTCATTTAAGTTTGAACAATTAAAAATGATTTACATTACAATGTAAGCCCGAAGTTGTCAATTGTTGGAACACATTGTAATCCTTTTATTAATTCAGTTTTAAAAAAATTAATTTGGAAATCTTTCATTAATGCAAATTAATGAAGTTACATTCTGGAGTTAATTGTTCAATTACTTTGTTAATTTTCAGTTATATTAACTTTGTTCTCCTTAATTAGATTTTATTTATAGGTAAAAATCTGCATCTGAAATTCATAATTTGATTATGAATCATTTAGCTTAGTTGTAGAGTTTTAAATTTTATAAAATATTATCCAAATGTAAAGAAAAAGTAACACAATTGTATAACAAGCACTGAAAGACATTCATAAATTAATACACAATATCAAATAGTAATGAAATTAGTAATTAATTGAAACATAGCAGAAAATATATTTATTCCGGTCCATCATTTACATTTTATTACTTGATTTCCAATCTTTGATGCAGAATTAATAAATATACTTTTTCGCATACCTTTACTACAATCACTGTTCCTGTGGTATAAATAGTTATTTATAACAGAATTTTGAAGGCATAGACACATTAAACATTTACATAATTCGTAATAGAATATTCTTCATGACGCTTAAAAAATTAACCGTATGATTTGATTATATACATAGAGAGAGAAATATCGATGGAGAGATACACACATGTGTGTGTGTTTCAAAAAAAATATAAGTGATAGTATTTAAAGTTGATCGTCTTATTTTTATTAGATTATTTCAGCAGATATTTCTTTGTCTGCACGTATTTTATCTTCCAATATTTGATTTCCTTCTAAGAATTCTATAGTTTATTAATACCCCCTACTTTCCACTCATTTTAATTTTTCATAGAAATGCTGCATTGACAAATAATGTAACTTTAAAATTTCACAATTTTTCTAAAAATATACTCTTAAACCTACAATAGTTTACTTAAATTAAATTTAAGCTGCATTTCAGTTATCATTTTTATCAGACAATATAGTTTATGGAAAAACAGTTTTGCTTAAGACGGCTCCCTTGAATGCAGAACAAGAAATGAAAAAATGCAGTGAAGCAGATTTATAAATAGTGATATCATAATAAGAGAATCACTACAACATATTCAAAGTTTGACACGAATATAGCAAAACTGTAAAAGTCCAAATATTGTGAACAAAATATTATATGATAATATTTGTTACAGTTCACTTCAGGATAAAATATTGAGTTAAATATCAAACTGGAATATTTAAATTGGTTACATTTTAATACCAATGCATTTTATCCACTTTTGAATTATTTTGAAAAGCATGTTTTTTTATGTAAAATAATAGAAATACAGATTTTTAAAAAGAATCTTCTGAGAATCATCAATTTGTTATTTTTTAATTATACTTAGGTTATCTAGCATTAATTAGTTAAAAATAATTTCTTCAATTACACAAATTTTTTTCTGTATTTAAATAATTTTTTTTTTTTTATACTTTCTATTTTGAAATTCATTATCAAAGGGATTTCTTAATCTATGCAGCATCCAATGTTCTTTTGAGCAATATCATCTGTGACTATTTTAGGATCTTAAATATATAATTGAATATATGGTGAGTTCATGGAGTATTCCTCACAGTGGACACCAATGTTTCAATTAATAATACAGTGTCTTCAATAAAATAACTTTTTTTATTCCTTTTATATTATTCAGGGATTATTTCAGTAGTAAAGCTAATGTTTACAGTGTAAAGAAAAATAAAATAAAATAAGTTTCACCTTTTAACCCGATTTGTAGACATTTTTATATGGAATGCTCGTATCAGCAAAATACGTACTACTTAAACTTATTCTACAAGAAAATGAACAGAAACCCCGCCTTGTAGAGGCGTTGATTCACTTAAAATCAGTCATGGCTGGAGGTACTTCCGTTGGCGCGGTGTAGTAGTATGTAGATGGGGTGCCATCTCATGTGTCATCCCCGCTGCTTTACTGAGGTACAGAATTATGAAGTCCTTTGCCAATAGCTCTCATGTTGCTTTATAATACGACTGTAATAAACACTCACTCATCCATAAGAAACCTATTTCATGTATATATATGAATGCACATAATGATGATAGATTCATCTTTATTTGTTCACGTAATTGTTTCCAATCGAACAAGAAAAATATTATAAATCTCTTTATTATTTTTAAGTACAAGCAATACTAAATTTCTGATAAAATTGCAAATTGTTGGCTAAATTTTGAAAGAAGCTTGTTTCTTTTTGCTTATTAATTCAAATTTAGCCAATCAATAACAATACTGAAATGACATTATTATACTATTATTTTTGATTTTAGTGATTTTGTGTTTATTCATTAAAAACGATGTGTATAGTCAGAAATATATAATATATAAATCAAAGAATTTTAATTAGTTTTATTGCTTATGGTAAGGAAAAATTGATTATTATGAATTCTGCTGTTGCTTTTCAAATGAAATTTTAGAGATTTTCTTCCTGAGCACATCCTAAAATTTATTAAACCTAGAAGTGTTTCAATTTGAAAATAGTCAATAATGAATTTCTCCACAATGTATGGAATCTAACATCATGCAATTAAAAAACTAGTGTTTTTTGACGTAGTCTATCCTAAATGCAACTTACTAACTTTCACCCTTAGTAGCAACTTAGTAACTTTTAACCCTTTACTGCGGAAAAGTTACACCATTTGATCATCAGTGTCATCGTTTTTCACATACCTGCTCTTTTGCGATGAATTGGAGGGGGGGGGGGGGAAAAGAAATGACAAAGAAAATCATTCTCTGGAATAAGTAAATTCTTCACAAACATTTTCAAGGTCATTTTATTGCATTCAAAACCATCGAAATAATTTTATTGATAGTAGCACAAAGAATATATCGCTTTTCTGGAAGACTTATATATACGTCCGGGTATTTAAATTTCAAGGCTCACCCCGACGCTACCAATGATGTGGGAGACTCGGAAGGAACACTAGCCATATTCAAAATAACTACAATTTATTCTCAGATAAGAACAAAAACACAAATTCAATTAAACCTACACAGTACCCTTTTTCAAAAAAATTTTCTGGAGACAGTAACAATAAAATTAATTTATGTTTTATATTTAGATTATACTATTAAGTTGATTCTTAATGTGAAAAGTCAGTTTACCAGCCATTCTTTTACAATTTTTTAAAATTAAGAATTTTTGAAGTTTTTTCAAACTTTTATAAAATGCTCACTATTTAAAATTTTTTAAACATTTTAAGTCATTCATGTTTTTAAGATTATGGCAAACAAAAGTTAGAGTATGGATTTCAAAATTTATTCCCTTATTGATTTTTAATAATTATTTCTCTAGAAAAACCTGGAAAAAACACGAAAATTTTTAAAATAGTCAATTTAGCAATTTTTAAAAAAATAACTAGAGATATATCAGCCCTAAATCCATACTAACTTTTATAGAACTTACGGTTGGGAGTATATACAAAAAGTTCCAAGGCTCTATCATGAAGAGAAAAAAGAACCCTTATGGATTAGATAACACTTATACCTTTTCAAAATTGAAAGTGTGAGAAAAACGCATCTAAAGTTTGCAAAGGCATAAAACAAAAATTTAAAATGTCCGTAAAGCTCTAATTCGTTAATATGGTATTTTTCAATATATGTGTTTTACATTAAAACACTATTTTAGTTAAATATGATTGTGAAAATAATATTTTTAATTCAAAATATGTTTTACCATAATATTGATAGCCTTTATTACGACGACAGTTTATTCAACTTAATCTTAAGGTAATATTTTTAAAAAAGTTTTGAAACACAAAGCATTCATGTACAAAATAAAAATGATAGTGACATAAGCTCAAAATAGCCAGATTTTTTCATAAAATTTAATTTTTTCAGTTTTAAATTGAGACAATTTAGGAAGACTTAGCTCTTCTTGTGAGACTTTAAAATACTAAAATATAGTAATACAATATGTTAAATATAATGCAGTTTGGAACATCAAGGAAATATTCAGCTTTATCTGCAACATTTAAATTCAGGTCTAATTGCAGTATCAGGTGAGGATTAACTTTTAGATACATCATTTTCAGTAGTATTCCATTTCTTCCAAATATTGTTTCTCATAGCAACCTGAGAAACCTTTGGCCGTGGCATTTTATGATGAAAAAAAATGATAAATCTTTTAGGTTATATAAACTATTTTTAAGTCAAAAATTGGCCTTGGAATTAATTTTAGTTAATTAATTATATATGAGAGCCCAAAAAACTCAAAACATAATCAAGCAGAAATGATTTTAGAAATGAAAATTGGAATTAATAAGCATTTCACACTAAAAGCTCAAAAATATTTGTAATTAATTCAGTTTAAGAGTGGAAAACTGCTTTAAAATGAAACCGAAACCAAAATCATATCCAAGAAAACTTCAAATATCTTAAAAACTAATTTGCTAACAGATCTGAAATTTGGTGACGAACTTCTCAATGATATGGGCCACAAGAAAATGCAAAAATAATTTTTTTTCGGTAATTATGAAGTTTTCAGGGTACAATGTAGCCTTAACCAAGTTTAGAGATGCACCCAAATACCGAATATGAAGAACAATTAACGAGGTATGCAAGATACGAGAAGACTTTAAATAATCAGATCACTTACGTCAAGGCAATAGCTTCTAATTTTTAGTTACCTAATGAATTTTGATTCCTAGTTGACAATTCGTCAACTTTAATATTACAATAATCAGCTATGATATATCCACCCCTCACTTTCAAGTTAATTAATCACTGCTCACCGTTAGTAGTCTAACCTGTCTGTCCTTTCTAACCTGAATGTTTAAACTTTATATGCAAGACTTAAGTTGCATAGTCACATCTTCTTCTTCGGGAGGTAGCTTTATAATATAATAATTTTTAAAGACCCAATATTTCCCAAGAGAATTAGTATTTAAAGAAACGTGAATAGACCCATCACAAACCTGTTGCTTGAAAGAGAGGCATATATACGCCGGTGGCACTTAAAGGGTTAACCCGGGGTCACTCGCGGGGTGTAGAGAACACCACAAACTTTTAACACTTGTATTTAAATTTGAAAAAAAAAATAAGTAAATTATGATACATATTTATAAAGTACAAGATTTGTATTATACAAATAAAATTACTAAATTTATTGCATACAAATAAGACTAATTAAACATACAAAATTTTCATCTTAAAATGCATAATTTTATATTTTTCATAAACCACAAGTAAAACGTATTTACCAGTAATAAACATACTTTATAATTAATGATAAGGATAGTAGAAAGTAGAAAAGTAATATTTTAATCATTTTCCAAACATTCAGAGCTGACTGTATCCATATGCTCAACTGCTCGCAGGGAGTTCTCAGCACACCAGATAAACTTTTGTTGAAGGTCGTTACGTTCCAATCGTCCGAGTAACAGTGATTGAATCAGGCCTGAAGGTTGAATGACCTAAAATGTGCAGCTACAGAAAAAATCGTGGTTTTGCGCATTCTTTTTGGAATCTTAGGAGGCTTTTCTTGTTGCTGGGGTGTACAGAATACCCCGTGCGAGTGATCGCAGGTTAATGTAAAAAATGCAGTATGTAAATCTCCGGAAACTCACTGTTTTTTTTAATTATTATTACATGAAAGGCTAGCTCTATTATTCTAAATGTTCAAAATTTGCTTCTCGCAGTTAAAATTGTGCAATTTAGGTATAAATGTCAAATTTTTTTCGAAAATTATTCTTTCTTTAAATGTCTACATCAAAAGTGATTAGGTTAAGTAGTCTATCAAATCTGTGGGGAAAATTTATGAGTTAAATAGCTTTTCACGATTGAGTAAAATTGGCTTAAAATAATCTAAAATCAATGTTTCCATGCCAGTGCATTAGTATTCTTGACATTTTAATCCCTATTAACTGCTTCAAGGGCAAAGAGGATTTTAAGAGATGTTAAGTGTATTGAGAAATCATCCCTCAGAAATTAAACTCTTTGGCATTAAAAATTCTAAAGTTCCCTACTAAGTTTCTAGTCTGGAAATGAATGTGTGTAATCAAATTTTAAATGCTCTCCTTCAACAGAAGTAACTATGTGTACAATATCAATAAATTTTGCTGAACGAAACTTGAATGAAATTCTTAGAGTTATAGCTCTGCTTCTGTAGTAAATGGCTTTTGTGGTAGTTACTCGTTCAGTGCAGCTTATATTTGAATCCATATTAAGGAATGGATATTTGTTTGGTAATTTCAACCCGTAATTGGAACACTTAAACTTCACCAAGATTTTAACTTAGTTTCAAACTCATTACTTTGGGAAATAATGGGGCAAAAATATCACTCGTCACATGTTCCTGTTAAATTCTATTTAGATTATTTCAAATTACAAAATTCAGAATGATGCAGTAGTGTTTCACGAAGAAACATCTGTCAAAGACTCCGTAATTTAAAGCTATGGCTGGATGAAGATAATGCTTATTATTCAGTATATCACTCTACAAATTAACACGGCATGAGAATTTGGAAGTCCAGTTAGATAAATCATACAAATCTGACCTAATTATTCCACATCAGGAATTAAGTCTTAATCTACAGTCGTCTGGACAACTATTAGCGACATTACCTGGCATTACCTTAGACTTTGTATTTCTATTTTTAAAAAAAATGTAGTTTCATTAAATGACCAGGGATTAACGCCACTAAGAGCTCTCCATTGAATTTAATCTGTCAGTAATAAACCAAAAAAGAATTTTCAAGTCATTTTATTTTATATTAATTATCAGTTATACTAGTTTGTACATTTTAAATGAATATTCTTCAAATATTGGCTTTATTAAAAGTTTAAACACATAAATTACGAGATCTAATCTAAAAAGAGACTCTCTTTATTTTTTTAAAAATACTAAACATTTAGAAAATCGATAAAACAGCTTGGATGGTTATTGAGAATTTTTCAATTGCTTTATAATTCATACGCATAAATTAAGGTAATCGAATTTAACAAATTGTTTTTGCCTCATAAACAACTATTTGTATTCCTTTATACCAAATTTAAAATGTAATATTCACTTATTTCTAAATTATAAAGTTTTCAATTTTTTTTTTTTCATTTCTTAAGAATTTCTATTAGTGTGTCAAACATGTATCTCAGATTTAAAACTATTCTTCAAGGTTAACTAATAATAAAAGGAGTTCCAACGAAATGTCAATTTCTTTTTCAGGAGAACAGAAATATAAATATTGCTTGTACATAATTTATGGTTATTAGTTGATTACTTCCTAACTATTATAACTTCGTATTAAAACGATTAATCAAAAATGTAATTCACTTTTTCGTTTAGAAGCTTTTCTCTTTGATTTTATTTAAAAAACAATTCCTTACGAAAGAATGAAATAGTTCATGTAAATGTTTAGAAATATATTAGAATAAAAAATGAAATTTATACTGCTTTTATCAAACATTATTTCCACAGAGTACAATTAATCATTTTAGTAATAAATTGCATGCATTAATCTTGTAACAATTGAATAACATCATAATAACTGTATCTGAAAGTGTTCTTTAAATAAAGAGGTATATATTAAAAACTATTTGATTTGATTTTAATTTATGTCATACTCGGAAGCAACACAAGGGCTATTGGAGAAGGATCTCGTAAGTTTAAACTATGATCAAATGATAAGGATCACACATGAGCTGGCACCCCCTCATAACTTCCACATCCCACAAACGGGAGGACCTTGATACTCAAAAGACATAATGTGCATCAACTCCTGTACTCGATAGCCCCTTGTGACTCTAGAGCTTGACCCCGCGACTGGATAACTCGGGTTGCAAGATTGCGACTACGGCCATTCGGCTACAGTGGACATATTAAAGACTAATTGATATAAACAAACAAATTCCTCGTTACTTATTAGTTAAAATTCGACAATATACAAAAACTTATTCTAGTTTAGTTCTTTTGAATATACATAAACTAAAGACAATAAATGTGAGTAAAGTTTCAAATACAAGTCAAATTATTTCTAAATTTCGTTTTTTGTAAAATTTGTAGACAGCACAATATACACTAAAGTGCCACTTAATTAGGAAGATCAAGGGCTATGCAAATTGTGTAGAGCTGCGCATCATTTATGTACAAGTGAAGACGCTGTGGTAATTGCATATATAGCGCGTTCTGTGGTTCTGAATTAGTTGTTGGAATTGCCAGTATGGATAAACTGCCTGATTTAGACGCATTCTATTGCGGACAAATTCTAGATGCGCTACTCATGAGCTATTTAATTTCCGAAATCGTCAAACAGACAGGATTTTCAAAGTTGACAGTGCCAAGAGAATACATGGATGGTGGACAAAAACTAGTGATTGGGCAAACTTCAAGGGACAATTAGCCTTGACAGTACGTGGTAAGAGAAGTCTCAGGCGTATTATACGTAGCCAGTGAAGTCAAACATTAGCTCAAATTACTATCCATTTGAATGACGGTGCCAGTCGTACAGTAAGTAAACGACCGGTGCAACGCTCGCTTCACAGTATAGGATTCGGGAGCCGTCGATGTACGAGAGTACCATTGCTCAATGCTCACCATCCGGCTGCACGTCTTGCCTGGGCAAGAGAGTACAGAGACTGAAGTGCAGAGGACTGGAAACGAGTAGCATGGAGGGATTAGTCTCGATTCCGACTACTTAATGCCGACGGGAGGCTCAGAATATGGCGCCAGCCTCATGACGCCATAGATCATGCATGCCAGGTTGGAACTGTACAAGGACATGGTGGCTCAATCATGGTCTGGGGTGTTTTTTCATGGTACTGTTTGGGATCATTGGTTTGTGCACCAACCTTCCTCAATGCAATTCGGTATTTAGAGTTGCTGGGGATCACCTCCATCCGTTTATGCTGTTCTGTTATCCACAAGGTAATGGAGTTTTCCATGAAGACAACTGTACCTCTCACAAGTCCCGATTGGTTACTGGCTGATTTGAGGAGAATACCTCTGACTTTTCTGTCATAAATTGGCCACCTAGAAGCCCAGACTTAAATTCTATGAAGGATCTTTGGGATGTTTTGGAACATGGCGTGAAAGGCCATCACACAGCACCAAAGAACCTTACTGAATTATGAACAGCTTTAGACTATATTTGGCAAGTCATTCCAGTGGAACGTTTCTGGAAACTTGTTGAATCTATGCCGTGTCATGAGGAAACCGTTATCAAGGCCAGAGGTGGACAACTCGTTATTAGGTTGGTATCCCTAATTCAGTGGCACTTCAGTGTATTTAAAAGCGCAAAAAAAAGGAAAATAAAATATCCAATTAAAAATATTCATTGAAAGATGTGCTATATTTCCGTGTTTTAGTTCGTCCAGATAAACTATAGCTCAGAAAATGTTTCCCGACACATAGACTAATTTAAATCAAAACTTTGTTCTCAACTAATTAGAGATACTTTTTACTTTCTAGTAAGCAAAAACACTAAAATAAGTAAGATGATATAAAGTTTTACAAGCAGATAATAGAAAAAAAAATTTTTTTTTTCAGAACAAAGATATATAACTTCTCATGCCATATGTATATATAATGTCTTCGCTAAAAATTCTGGAGTAAAAGGGAGTCAAAAATAAATATTCATTAATGAATCAACTTAAATTTAAAATCATGCAAGCAAAACCTTAAAAACATCTTTAATGAATTATAATTTGGATATCGAATATCTAATGAACAAAACCTTTTAAGAAGCGCATTTTGCAATGATCCATTAAAATTTAATCACATTAAAAGGATTTTACAATTTTTTGAAGTATCTTGTATTCAAGTATTAAATTGAAACTTTTTCAAACTAAGTACTTATTTTTTGAATATTAATTCATGCATAATTATATAGACTTTACAAGAAACCTTAAATATTCAAAACGAAATAATGATGAGTAATTATACGGTTAAACCACCCTGATCTTAGTAATTTCTTTAGATAAACTTATTTTAAGTCATATTTTGTAGACTTAATATTTAAAAATAATTAAAGTATAGAAAAAAAAAGTGTGAAATTCTGAAAAAATTAAGTAAACAACACCCTAACATTCATGTGTTATGAAATATTCGTAATCAGAAACTAATATTTAATTCAGAAATTAATATTTTTGAGTGCTCAAAATCGTTTTAGCTAAGAATCAATCTATATTTATGATATAACCTAGGTAATAATGCATTCCATTTACCCCGTATGGAGAGGCTCTTTCTGTATCTATTTCTTTATTTAGTATGCCTGGTAACTTGTTTGTTGTTGTTGAAGCTTCATCAAACAAATGAACTCGAACCCATTGGTAAAAGGTTTCTTTAATCTAATCTATTCCTAGAATTTCCTTTTGGTCGCGTCTTTTGTCACAGCAATGCGTTGAAGTGCAATTTTATTTTTATATACTATAATTGAGCATGCAAATTAGTGGTGCGGTGCAAGATTATTAATCACGAACTTGATTTAAAACTTAAATTGACTTCGACATGTTTTTTTTACTCTGGTTTATTACTCGTCATTCACTAAATGCAGTTTAGAATTTTTTCTCCGGTTTTTTTTAAAAAAATATTGCTTGATTAGAAAAAATATTTTCAGTTACTTTTTCAATATTCATTGAAATTTGCATTTAAAATTTTCTTAATAAACCCATGTATCCATCCTTTATTTTTAATGATTTTCGAAAGTCCTGTTTTAGTTATGATTAGAATTTTCTTTAATTCGTTTTTGTATATCGACTTGCAATTTGTTTGATAATTAATGAAAAAGTTCTTAAGACACCAAATGATAGTGAATACCGCAATACACTCGAAATTATCCGAAGCATTCTCTTGCGTAAGCCAATAAATCCCATTGAATTCAGAGAACAAATGAGTTGATTTCTTAACATTTGTCTTTACGTGTTAAGCAATGCACATACGCTGTTCTGAGAAACTGCAGATTCCCTTTTCCTGATATTAGATGTTTATTAGAAATTATACTGGTACATATGCATCGGAGATGGAAATTGAAAATGAATGTTATCCCTGGAAATTCGAGGACCATCCTATTGTTTTGGGAAACAATTAGATTTAATACAAGCTGTTTCAAAGACGTCTACGGAAATTAATTACATCTACAAAACAATGATCTACCTAATACTTGTGCATTTATCCTCTATTTGTTCTAATGACAATGAAAAGATTGAATTAAAAAATACAAAAATGTTTTGAAATGCATTGATAGAAAATGAATAATTATGTGTTTTACGAAATTGGCACACACACACACAAATCTTATATCTAAACTAATGTTATTATTAAATGCATGTGTTGTGTGTATGTGCGTATTTTAGTAGTGGTAATGTAGAAACACATCAGAAATATATGTGATACTTTGATAGAAAATAACATAATATACATATTGATGTATTACAATTTGTTTACGAAATTTTATTTCGCATTAATACCTTTCTTTTTTTTCTGTTTCCGAGACATATTTCTAAAATAATTCTTTTTTGTCCTTTAACAAAGACGATACAGTTCCATACTTTTTTATTACTCATTTACTGAATTAAAAGTGTTTAGTTCATCCAGTGTTTTTAGTTCCAGTGTTGTTTTTTTAATAAAATTTACAAGACTGAGATTTTTTTTAAAATTTTATTTGCCTCATCTTTAAATATTTAGTTCTGCTTATTAATGCTCATGTTAATAGGATCTTAGATTAATGCACTGAGTTGTGATTTATTAATAAGAGAAGCCTCGGAATTTAAAAGAAAATTATTTTACACTGAGAACACTAAGTTGCATTATCAGAATCATCTTTAGTGGCAGCGACATCGTAATCCTTTACGTAGCTATGGAATTATTCTAGATGATTACGATTAATTTTTATACGCGCCAAACACAGAGCTTTTGCTCTGTTTCCCTTTAAAGATTTCTTTATAAATTATTAAATACGAAATTCCTTTTTAACCAAGGGAGTTATTAATTGTTTTTTGAATAAAAACTACAAATCTGACATTGACTTTACTATATAGATATTTTTAATAATGTACTTTTATTTAGATGTCTCAAGCCAATTTTTTTGTCAACCATTTCCCCTTCATTATAACAGAAAAACAAGTCTTACTAATATTTCTAAAAAAATTAATAGATATTTGAATATTTATTTTATGACAATTAAATTTAAAATTAGAAAACACGGGGATTTGGGAAAAAAGAACCACACACGCACGCACACACACACGCACTCGCACACACATAATAATTGTTATTATTAATTTTATTATTATAAAAGTATAAATTATTTCTTTAGAAAGTGTTACAAATTTGGACACTTATCAAACCAAACGTGGTAACATTATTCGTTAACTCCGTCATGATTAAAAAAGGCAACATTCTTTCTTTATGTATGGAGTAAGTTCTTGCAATAAATTCTTGGGCAATAACTTCTTTTCTACACAAAATGCCTCAGAATTCCACAGCAGTTTCTTTGAAAATCAATATAATGTTAAAAGGAGTTTTTGTAAAAGATCAAACTGGAATCCACCAAGGAAACTTGTTCAAAAAACGTGTTGAAGAAAAATAAGGAGACTGGAATCCTCCATAGAAGAATCTGATAGAATACATACATTTTTAGTTAATACTAAAAAAAAAATAATGATCAGGCTGAATTCAAAAATGTTCCAAATATCTTGTTTTGGAACTATGTTGCTATACCCTTCTGTAAATATTTCTGTACTACTTCTACAAAAAAGTAGATAAAAATATTTCCTTCTCAGTTCGTATGCAAATCAAAACATTTCAAAGTTTTGGTAGTGATTTTTTTCCCCTTTTGCTTAAGATAAAGTTAGATTTTTCATTTTGTTTGATTCAAATTACCTAAGAAAGGTAGGCCCTGACTAAATACCCATATTTTGAAACGAATGAAACAAACTATAAAATTAATTCAGAAATAAAACTTTGCAAAGCTTTCAGTAACTCACTTTGATACAAATCAATCATCAGTTTTTAATCAAAGTTTTTCGAGGATGACTGTAAATAATTATTATTTATGAATGATTATTGGAAGAATAATTTGGAATTAATGAATAAATTATAAGTGATTTAGTATTTCCCTATAAACTTATTATCCTTTAATTTATTACAAATATAGAATTTTCAAAAATGAAACAAATAATATAAATTACTAATTAATTGATTCTCTCGCAATGCTCGTAGTATTGCTTTAAAACAGAAGAAATCGCACACTCGATACTAACGTTCGTTGTTGCACAGGATGACGCAGTCTTCCCAATCCTTTTCTTATAATTATTTTTACTGTGCAAGATAAAGATTGAAGCTGCAATGCATAATTTAATTAAGAGGAAGTATACGTATCTTCCTTTAAGGACTTTTCAATTCTTCTTTCATTCTTTGAGAAAAGATCTAATCGAACTGCACTAAAATGTTTCAAATGTGTGTGATTTTAATAAAGGGTACAAAACAAATACACTTTCCCCAAAAATTACAGGAATAATATTTACTGGCAAAACTGACATATTTTGCTTAAGTTATCGTAGTTTTCTTGTCCTTCGACGATCTACAAATAGCATAATGAATTTTTTCTTATTTCTTTTTGACATACTGCTGTGAGCCGGGGTGCACTTGTGGATTTATATCTTTTTTGCAGGAGTTTATTATATAAGCAGCACTTACAAAATCTTCCTTTCTACTCAAACCTATCATGTTCACCGCTTTTCTCAAATTTATTTTGGCTATCGTGTTTACTATCCATTATTTCATCAGGGTTTTCCATATCTCGATCAGTTTCTTTTTAAGAAGTTTCAACTTCATCCAACAGATATAGCAGATGCTTCATTTCTCATTTATATTCTGTTAATTTACTTTTATAAACCATAATGAGCTATAAAGCTCAGCAATCAAAACCATTAAGGTATCCGACTACTTTCGGAATCGTGATTTTAAAAAAGCGCATAAAGAGACAATTTTCATGATATTTAGTGTCACTTAGATTAGAATACATGTATAAAATTGTTTTAAGGTCATTTTGACAAACAAAATTATTTGAATACAATATTTTCACAAAAAATTAACTTAGAATAACCATTATTCAAAATGTTCTCCTTTTGTGAAAAATGCTTCTATTATAATAATATTTTGCCTGTATATATCTCAGACCTCTGTACAGAGGCTCAACTATGAGTTTTGAAAAATACACATTATTTTCAGAGTTACAACGCATTGAAATAATTATCGACGTTTTTTTCTTAAAATTTCTCCCCTCTGTTGTCGTAAACATGGATATACCCACTTCTAAGTTATGTATTTCAAAAATTCTAGTTGAGCCTCTGTACAAAGGTCTGAGCTATATACAGGCAAAATATTATTATAATACTAGCAGTTTTCATAAAAGGAGAATATTTTGAAAATGGGTCATTCTATGTTCATTTTTTGTCAAAATATTGTACTTAAATAATTTTTTAATGTAATACTATTCTTAAAACAATTTTATATACATTTTCTAATATAAGTGACACTAAATATCATAAATATTATCCATTTTTACTCTTTTGCAAAATCACGGTTCCGAACGTAGTCGGATACCTTAAGTCATTCGGGGGAAAATGTAGCCTCTTCAGAAAATAATTTGCAACAAATGTGGTGGCGCGGGGAACATAGTCACCCCTAGTACCCTAAAATTATAAAAAATGGTTGTCATTCTTAAAAAAGAGGGAGATATGTTGCAAAGACATTTTAGTTCTCAAAAAGATTGTCATATTGGAGGATACTGACAGAGTCATTGGTTATAAACAGATAATTTTTTCGGAATTCAAGATTTCGTGAATCTGCGTTGACTCTAGGCCTTGCGTGACCTCTTCTACGTTAAACGCTTAGAAGTTAAGTAATTGGTGTCATCAAACTCCTACTTCAATTTTTACTTTCTTTCGGCAATATATACTGGTGTCCAAATGCTGAAAATAAAAGCAGTGGCACATCCTCGGTATAAATTGCAGCAGGGAAGTTTTAAAGGGCTTCTTGTTAAATAGTACTTTAACGTAACGTTCAACTGTGTACAACTTACCTGTATAGCAAAAGTTTAATGAGACAGGATATGCGGAGAGCCAAAGTGACCAAGTGCTACAACAATTAATGAGTTCTATATTTGTCCATTACGATGTAGCTTTGCAGGTATTTCATGTCTCATGAATTTATATGGCCAAATTCTAATGGTTACAGTTTCCAGGAAGCTTTATGAGAAAGGTCTGTTTGCAAGAAGAAATTGTACTAACTTACTTTTGACTTTTATGTACTGAAGATCCCATTTAGTATGATGTAGTGCAACTTGACCTAAGGTATCTACTTTTTTCTAATGAATTAAAAAAAAAAGTATAACCCCGTTTATTAAGGATTCTAGATTTAGCATAACCACTGATTTCCTACGTATTTTCATCTGCAGAGAAGGAGCCATTTACATGTTATCCGAGAAAGAGACCAATGTAACAGTGGGAACTTGATAGTCTGGACAGATATGATGCGTTTGATGATGTTGCAGACAGGTGCACAAAACTCTATGTCTTTGATAAAGGTTCTTTAACTGCTGAGAAACCCCATGTTTACTGTGTTAGATGAATTTATGAAAAGTGATAATGTTCTTTGGGGGATCATCACCAACCAGATCTCCAGAAGATTACCACGTTTAGAATGCTCTTTGGAAAGTCACACATTGCCATTCGTCTTCCCTTTTCAAAGAGTAACCCAGGATGAGAAAACAATATAGCCTGAAGAACGTTACCGACTACCAACAGTCGAATACTTTTTCTTTTCGAATATAAATTAACGTTGCGAAAGTTGCTTAACTGTAAGAGAGGATCATACTTACTATTAATGCATTCTTTGTTCCATCTTAGTAACCTCTGTTCTAAAATTTCTTACTTTGCTGAATCATAAAATGATCATGTGTAGTAACCATGATTGTTGTATAATGTTTATATTTGAGTGTGTGTTATATGAACATCTAATTTTATTACGATATCTCTAGTACTTAAAAAAAGCAAATGGAAAAATTCTCGTAATTTTGAACATCTGTGTTACTTAATACACTAAGTTGCTTGTTTATTGCGCTTATTGACAACATTGAAATAATTTTGTATAGGTTTGCAGAAAAAGATTTGTTATTTCAATAGCGCTATTCATACAGAAATAATTAGTTAATGAACAGTTAATTAATATAAATTATAATTTTTAAGACTGGAAAGCTAATTATCAGTCGATAGGTATATTCCTCTTCTAAAAATAAAATTTATTAATGGGATTGAATTTTTAATTAATTCACTTTCAAGAAGAATATTTTAATTAATATCAGTCTAAGTTTCAAAGTAAAACTAAATAGTTTAACTGAAAAATGTATTATTTAACACACCGACGATTATATTTAAAAATTTGTTTTATAAGTTATTTATGATGTTAGCGGATATAGATGATTTTAGATTTATTAATTATGCCGTAGGGTAGTTATTAACAAGCATGATTATTCTTGAACAATATAATTATTTTATTAACTGCTATTGAATGAAATTTTCTAATATAACATTTCAGAAATTTAGAAATAAATATTGATACGTGTGGTAAACAGCGGTTGTTTAAAATTTTTATTATATATATGTATACATTTAAAAAAAACTTAGAAATTGGTTAATAAATAGAACAAATGAAGTTATTAGTTAATTAAAATGTATTGCGTCGAATGTAGAAAAACTTATTTACTTCATCAAAAATAGAGAAGCAAATTTTTCAGAGTCTATTAAATATATACATTATTAATTAACGATAAAGTGATTAAGTATAATTTTTTCAGCTATAAGGAATACAGAATTTGTAATCAAATTTAGTGCTCTCTTTTTTTCTCTATTTCAAAATAATGAAGATGATTAAGTTATATTGTACAAAATTGCTTTTTTTTTAAACTTTGTTACATTTGAAACAATATTTCCAGAAAAATATTGAGACATCACTTCTTTTTCTTTTTTCTATTAATGCAATTTCTTGAGAACTTTTACTCATTCTATCAGACAAATTTAAAAAAAAATCGTGCTTACTTTTAAGAGAAAAAAAGAAACTCAGCTCTGAAATAATTATGTATCGTAAATGAGTCATAATATATATATATATATATATGTGTGTGTGTGTGTGTGTGTGTGTGTACAAAGTATTGTTTTCTCTGTATCCCTAATTCTTGTTATTGTCGAATTGCTTGATTAAAAATAGCTTAAATAATTCCAATGATTCTAACGTCATTTAATTCCAATAATGAAATTTAAGATTACAAAAGTGTTAAAAATTTCATTGGTTAGCAACAGAGTGTATCAAAACTTTTACTCGGTCAGAGAACATAAGTTCTGAAAGAACATGTAATTTAGCCGTGTATTACTCTCTCATTCATTTCCTTATATTTAAACGTAAAGGAATGACACTTACAGCTAACAGTAAATTAAATAAATGTTATTAAACACATAAATGAGCACGAAGTTCATGAAATTGGAAACCAGTAATTGAAAGTACCTCCCAGATGGATGTTTTGGTAAAACGATGAAAATACTGCCACGAGATCTTCCCATGAAATTGGAATGGTGTAGTCTTATTCGACCCGAAAATTTATGGAATGTCAACTTGAAGAAGGCTTCTGTCTTTTGCGATGGCATCGGAATGTGAATTTGTTAATGGAAGCGACACGTCTTGACATTTACACCATGCGGAAGTGGCGAGAAATATATTTATGTAATGTGAACGACTATACAAGTAGCTCGCGTCCTTCAACTAAACGTCTTGTGCAATATGGATGCGGAAATGTTTTATGAGCATTCGTCTTGAAGAGCATGAGTTTTTCGTATCGGAATAAAATACCCCTGATTGCATAACGGAATGGAACAGAGATTCAGTGGATGGCTAGAAAGCTTCATGAATAACTTTCAAAAAGCCCCAGATTTTGAAGATCATTTCATTTTATTGTTTTACAAATGTATTAAAGATATGTATTGTTATTACGATGAAACACATTTGAGCTAGAAATAATAGATAGGTGTTGCAACATAAAAAATCCTTTTTAATAATGCCTCATCTGGGATTTCGGAAGATCATGTCTTAAGCATGATCAGGTGAGAAAAGCTATCAACGGTACCAAAAGGTAAGATATTAAACTTTTTTTTTAATAGGAAAATATTTTCTGTACAACTAATGAAAACTGTTTTAAAGGCTTGGAAGGAAAATTAAAAAAAGAGTAAAAGAGAGCATGTTTACATGTGGAATATTTGTTACATGAACAAAAAAGTAATATATAATTTGTACATCTTCCTAACGTATATTTTTTGAATATTAACATACATTTTTTTTTAGTTCGACCCATTTCAAAGTCAAAAACACCACTCTCTTATTTATATTTTTGTTATTTATATTTGCATTCAGAAGCCCAGATATTTCAAGATTCCCAATCATTATTATTACAAAATATTTTTAGTACCATTTAGATATCTATTTTTATGATGAACTTTAAGACAATTTGGAACTGTTTCCTGATTAAAGTGGAAAAAATGTGTAATTTATATTCTTGGTGATATAATATTTAATTGAAGAAATATTAATGAATATATATATATTTTCAAGAATTAAATTCTTTTTAAAATTATAATTTAATAATAATAAAATTAAAATTTATTTTGCATGTGATAAATTAGATTCAATTTTGTAAATTGTTCTGTATTATTATATGTATGTTCTCTAGGGTTTTGTAGAATATTGATCTTGTTTTCAAATGCTTAGAATTTCAGTTTTTTTTAAATAAAGATAAACACGTTTAAAAGTTTCAAATTTTTTTTATCATTACTCCACAAGACGTATATTTATATTACTCATATAGAACAACGTTGCTACTTTGAAAGTGTGGCAAAGAAATTATGAAAACTTGTTGTCAACTACTTTTCGATTAGTAAGGCTCATATATACGATTGAATCAAACAGCAAAATTTCTGACTATAAGTAATATAAAATTTTACTTGTGATTCTGCATACACATGCTTGATTACATATACATATGCTTGATTCTAAAAGATTTACGTTTTTTTTACATGGATAATATATGTGGGTAACATTTGCTTAACACAGGGGTCAGAAACCTATTGAAAGCGGTACAATTCTCAGTGGCACTCTGCAACTACTGTACAAATTTGACAATTTTTGAGTAAATAGAAGTTGATACATTTGTGATGGACCTTTTTTGGATAAACATCTTCAGAATTATAGACATTCACGGAAATACGATAAAATCTGAAAAAAGATAAATTTACAACTATTTTGTAAATTATTTAATGTCATTCCTGGAGAGATTTAATTCTTTGAAAAAGAAAATTGAACTGCTTTCCGTTTTTGGTTCTACATATCTATGCTTAAAAGCTCTTTCCTCATATGAAAAATATTTCAAGTCCGCAAAGAAATTGTTTAACAAATGAATGCTCAAAATCGTGTCAAACTAAAAAGCACAAGTTATACACCTGATTTTGCGATAGGAAAGTAGAGTGGAACAGGCACAAGGTTCCCATTAAAATTTTTTTTTATTTATATTTTATTATTTATAATGAAGTGAAATATTAATATTTTATGTTTTCTATTTCTTATTTTATTAAATATGTATAAAAATACATTATGCATGTACAATTTTAGTTTTTCTTTTATTTTTGTCTAAGACTTAGTTCTATTTTATGCAGTTTAATTTTATGTTAAGAAATATCTTTAAATGAGGCAACATTAAAATGTAATAAAATTGTAAATCTCTCCATGTTATTGACCTATCTTCTCTAACTCTGCATACATTATCGCGTGAATTGAATTTTTTTCAAAAATGTCTTACTGTGTGGTCCGCTGAATCATATTGGTAGATTAGTTTGGCACGCCACAATTAAAAGGTTGCCGATCATGGCTCAACTTATAGCACACACATATTAATTGCAAAATAGCATCAAAGGGATTTTACAAAGCTTTATATTATCTTTATTATACAAAGTGATTTAATAATTCTCTTTTAATCTAAATCAGTTATTGCAACAAATAATTTATCAATATCTATTTTCTGATTAATTTTCAAACAATCTTCATTTGGTGAAAATTAAAAATGACTTCGAAGTAATTTTAAGGAAGTCAGTTAATTTGATACATTAGCAAACTGAAATTGAAAATCACAAGTTTTCAAATTTAAAAAGTAGTGTGAGCAATATGAAATTCAAAAATTAATTCAAGATTTTTTACTTCATTTACAAAGATTTCAAACACATGAAGTTTAAGTTATTGCTTAGTTCTCATGTTGAGGGGGAAAACTAGAAAACAACTTTCATTGCCAGTCTCAGGATAGGAAAATGACGAAAGAATAAATGTGTTAATGACTCAGAAGTGAGACTGCATATTGAAAGCAGTCCTTTGGTACTTCCTGCTGGATTGCGTGTGTTCATACTTTCAGTAATTGAGACATTAATACCCTAATTCCAATTCCTTTCCAAACCAGCTCAGAATTTAGTTAATGAACTTTTTGGTGACATTTTTAGCACTCTGAATGTCTAAATAGTATTCTCTTAACTCCCTTATTTTCCTAGTTGTCTTATTTTTTTGGAGAACTTATGGAACCACTCAGAGGTGGGAACCAAATTTTTATTTTCCTCACGCCCTTAATTTCCGATGAATGTTCTCAACGGAGCTTAATGATCCAATTATTTTTTCCAGACATGACCATTTTTATCACGAATTGTCGGTCATTTTTTTTTTTTTTTTGTTAAAAAAGTTTAATTCTTCCTAACATACTTTTAACTTTATTTGTGACAGGAGATTGCTTTTCTGTATTGAAATATGCATGATTTGAAGAACTTAATATGTCAGGCACTTGGAATAGTTCTTCACTAGGATAACAAAAGTAACAATACATGTTTAAACTTTCGTATTAGCAGTTATATTTAAAACATATGTATCAAGGTGTAGTATATTAAAAGAAACAACTCTCCTGAGAGAAAGATTTATAATAGTTTATTTACTTCTGCCCTTTCAGCTATATGAAGGTTTTGTATAAGAACTACCCGAATATTATTTTATAATTATTTATATAATTCTGTATATAAAGCAACAAATTTGGTATTGTTAAAGTATATCAATTTTTATAAAAATGTATTTGCCAAAAATTGTCCCTTTTTTGCCAAAATTTACATTATTGAGAACAAAATTATTAATTACTTAAATAACCCATCTAGTAACATAAACTTGTATGTACTTAATTAAAAAGTCTACAAGAATTACGAAACTAAGAGACGATTTTATTATTTTTAAAAACGTTATATATATATATATATATATATATATATGCGAAAAACGTTTGCTATTAAGGCTTTTAAATCTGTTTCATTACATATTTCATTTTCTGATGAACATTACTTTCGTTTCTTACCGTAAAAAAGCTCAAATGTCTAGAATTTATTCCCCTCATAGTAATACTTGACATGAAAACTAATATTTTGTTTAATTTTTTCCTTCATGTATATACTAGAGCAGCGATCGCCAAACTTTTTGTCCTCACGGTCCAGTAAATTCATAATTTAAATCCTGCCGACCACTAATAAGATATAATATATTTTTTTAAAAATAATTGTTGTCTAAGAACTCATAAAATATACCTACTTAATAAAATGAAACTATTAATTGTAAAAGCTTATGAAAGCTTTATTAATAAACCATAATAAAATAATCAAAAACTGTAAAAAACAAAATAATTAAAAAATGGTTTAGGTGTATCAAACTTTTAGCGTTATGCATTGCTAATGTGATGGATGTTCCTGCTTACTTGAAATAAGATTATTAATAGTTAGATTCAAAGTTGTAACTGCACAAGTCATTTATTTGAAGCTGTGTTTTGATGGCTGTGGTAGATGAAAAGGCCTTTTCACATAAATAAATTGTGGAGAATTTAATCAGAATTTTCATCGCCTGTTCACTAAGTAAAGGGTATTCACTTTTACCACATTTTCTGGGGGCCATTATCAAGGATTCCACATTTTTCTGGGGACCGGCGAAATTTTCTCGTGGATCACCATTTTGGCGACCTCTGTACTAGAGAATATATTTTCAGCATAGGTAGGTTTCAAAATTCTGAAAAAAAGTTTAACCACACTAATGATTAATTAAAGTAATATATTTAAGGTTGAATTCAATTAAATTGATTAAAAAACTTCTTTTCCAACAACAACAACAACAAAAACAGCAAAAAAAAAAAAATGATTTTAAACGATTTCAGTAATTGAGGAAAATAAATTATACACAATTATGCTTATCGTTTGCTGTTAATTACTTATTCACTGGAATCATAAGTTCAATTGGTAAGAATGTTGGTAAGTTTTAAAATCACATTGTCATCAATTTTGCAGAATGTCATTTTATACATTTAAATATATTATACTCTTATTTGTTTGTTTGTTCTTAAATCTTTCTGGTTGCAATTTAAAATTTTCTTCCTGGATTAATTAGTTTCAATTCCTTTTCCTGCGATTTTTGAGACCCATTTATTTTTCTGGTAATTTTCATAATACGTAAATATTATACTTCAACAAAAGAGACTACATATATTCAGTGACACATTACAATCTACAAACGGAGACCAAAATGTATCTTACATCTCTGGAAAAGGACGGCTTAATTTCAAACTAGCAGGTGATGCAATTCTATTGAAATCCAATACATTTTTTTTTTTTTTTTTTGACGATCTAGTTCGTCTTTTTATCTCCTTAAAAAGATTTTAGACGTTACCAAAGAAATGAAGTATTTTATATTGACTGTTGAATCAAATTTCCATTTTCAATAATTAAAAAAGTTCCAATTCTTCAGAATTAAAACATATCAAACTATTAAAAGGAATCCTATGAGTGTCAGAAAAATTTAATGTCACTCATATTTTTGCATGTTTCAAAATTGAAAGATTAGAAACAAACGAGCTACGTGCAAGAAATAAGCTTTATAAAAAATATTTTAGACATACTCATATATACATTGATTCGCAAAAGAATCTATAAATTATCAAATCAGATATTGATGTATGATACTTTCTTACATATAACTAACATTTTACATATTTTCATTCCATCGAATAAGTTTCGTTCCTTACCATTTATTTTCAAAAATATCCCCTCAAACGCTACGTGTTTTTCTATCTTATTTAGATCTATATACTTCTCTGAATTAATTCATTGTATTATTTGAAAGTGTCACTTCACCCAATGAAAGAAAAACTATTTTAACACAGTGACTTCTACTTCTATAAACTTCCTTAAGAATGTATATTTATATACATATTTTTAAAAAATTACTACTCAATTTAGCGTTGAAAAAGTTAAAAGACTTTTCAAAATAAAATAATATCAAAAAATATTAATTTTCTGTCAATCTAGTAAAGGATAAACAGATTTTACTGACAGGTAATTGAAATCCTGCTACAATGATGATCAGAAATATTTCTTTCAAAAAGAAGAACAGGTTACTTCATGTAGTAAATCATCTAATATTTTATTTTCTTTCGCTTAACTTTTTTTTTAAAAATTATTTTCACTTTTCTAGTTTTGTGAAAATCGTTCAAATAAGAATTAATATGAAGCCCTCAAATTATTTTCTAAAAAAAATACCCTCCGGAAAAGTTATTTAGTTTAAGCTGATCATAGGGCTCGTCATTATCATTTCCCGAAACTTATTGCATCTTAACAATAGCATTGCAATTTGAAATACTTAATACGAGAAGGAAACTGCTGCAACCTAAAACGAGATAAGACTGCAAAGCTCTTTAACTAAATATTGCTTATTGTTCTTTTTTGCTCCTATATAGAATATAACAAATCCCTTTATCCAATAGAAAACTAAACGCGAACCGGCGTCTCTTATCGCAGTTGAAAAAAACTACGGAAACAATGCCTGAAATAGATGAAAAAGTATTTATTCTTTTGTATCCAAGAAAAATCTAGATTCCTCGAAGCTGTGTAGAAAATTTTCTTTCGATTATTGAATAGTGATAGAAACTTTTCTATTTTTCTTCCAGTTTTTCCTGTGAATAGAAATTGGATGCTCTATTTTTACTTACATATTTTACTTTTCTTTTCATGATACCCATTGTACATATTTCCTCCTTCAGCTTCCTGTTAAAATACAGAAATGACCATGTCATGATATAAAGTGAATTTTCACTTGTTCGTCGCACAGTGCCTCTTTTTGTCTTTATTTCACGTGCTTCGAATATAATTTGTATGCAGTACTGCGACCTGAGAAATGGAATAAATAAGACTTGGAAACTTTCCAGAATATTTTACATTACCTTTGCAAATCTTCAGAATTCATCACCACCATTTTTCGAACCGGTAACGATTCTATCGCTAGTTATATCTGCATATGCGTGCGTCCATCGACTGTTTACCGCTTTATTAATTCAGTGAAGCTGAGATCTTCTGAATTTCTTCTTACAATATACATCTCTTTTTAAGTTTTTTTTTTCCTTTGTTAAGTTGAAACGGAGATTTCAATCGTTTGTACTTTATATTCGTGTGTCAATTACGTAAGAAAAGTCGGAAAAACATCCTTAGAGAGAGTTTTGCTCATCTCTTTTTCTTTTCATAAAATTCATTCTTTTAGATACTTAGTGCAATTGGCTGAACAAACTGAAGAATCTAATAAAGTCTCGAAAAATGTGATTTATTTATACAAGATTAGTTTTTCTTTCAATTTTCAAAGAGAATGCCGATAAAATATTTTTTACACTCTTAACAAAATCTCTCTTTGATGTATAAGTTCACTAAAAATACAATATAAACTTTTGTTTCTTTTATATATTTAAAATTTATATTACCTAACATTTTTTATCCTTAAATTTAGTTTTTTTTTATATCTAAGTAAAATTTTAAAAGTTTGTCATTTGATTTAACGCCTTTTTTTAATCAGAGTTTTTTACTATACAATCTTTGTTATACAAGTCAAACTTAAAATGTTTTGGGATAATATTGTATGAATACTGCTACACACTAGACGCACACGATTTTTTTTTGAAAGTGAGAGGTATTTTAGTAATTTATTACAGTAACTTATCAAAATACTAAACCATTTAGAACTTTAATGATAGTTATGCATATTAAAAAAATTATATTTTTATCACTCTGAAGGATAAATTTCTCCAACATGCTAACAACCTTGATAATAATTCTGTATAATGTTACTAACTAAAGCGAAATTACAGCTCCTAATGTATAAAGCTTTCGAACATATTTCTATAAATATACTGATATTCAAACTCAAAAGACGAATAACATTTACATAAATGACTCCTGTAATACCTGAATAAGCAAATCCGTGGCTGAGAAAAGCACATTGTTAAAATGTGAATGCCTTTGTAATCTATTTGGTAGTCAATACCCCCTCTCCCCACATATGTACATAATCGCTCTTGCAAGTCCCAAAAGTCCAATTCCTCGTAATATTATCTTTTTTAGGTAAGTACAGACACCACCACAAAACCGAAGTACCCTTGTCTTTTCCTTTTCCATGGGGTTTAATGAGTTTGGTAAACACGAGTAGTTCAAGATACTTTAGTGATCCGTTCCCATTTCCGCCCCTTCTTCTTATCGTTTAACTTCCCCTTTGTTTTCCTTTTCCTGTCTTAAAAACAGATTATATGTGTGAAAACATTATATAAAAAGTAAATGCTTTTATTACTTTATTAGTGATCATTAGATAACTATTACGCATGATTATGAAGAATAAGGTTAAGTATTGCTTACGCATTGGTTTATCTTATTATTTAATTTAGATTTTTTTTTCACTACCATTAACATTTTAGTATTTCTAACAAGCATTTTGCTGTGTTTGGTGTCCTGTAAGATAGCGAATGTATGTCCTAGAGATACCTCTGAGTATCCTTTTGCCCATGCTTTGGTCTAGATGAGTGTCTCTAAAGAGATATATCCTTAGGGATAGCTCTGCAGATGAGAGGTGTTTCAGAATTTCCTTTTGGATCTTATCCCTGATGTTACAGTCCTATATCCCGGATATCCTCCAGATAAGCACAGTCTAGCTATTGACAGTTGACCTGCAAATGTCCTTAGTAGTTTGACTCTAATGGGGATATAGGCTTGTCACGGCGAATTTGTTAGGGATCCATTTCCTTCCCACCTGGGTAAAGGTCTTGTTTTATCAAAATTAAGTACCAACCAAACTGCTACTCATTCATGATTCTTAA
Source organism: Trichonephila inaurata madagascariensis (assembly GCA_019973955.1). NCBI lineage: Eukaryota > Metazoa > Arthropoda > Arachnida > Araneae > Nephilidae > Trichonephila > Trichonephila inaurata. The sequence goes on along the minus strand of BMAV01026690.1, from coordinate 452,764 downwards.
TTATGTCTTTACTGATCAACTCTACTATTTAGAAAATTCTTTAAAAAAAATATGGTGAGTCGAGGTCAGTCAAAAAGTTACAATT
>BMAV01026690.1:358424-447679 GCA_019973955.1 Trichonephila inaurata madagascariensis | reverse complement strand
TCGAGGGAAAACTGGGTCATATTTTTCCTGGTACTATTTTAGGCAGCATAATTAAACTAGTCTACGGTTAGTGAGGCTGATTACGTCAGCAAATCCTTACCACGACAGGAGCTCTGATTCGGACGTGTTGGATATTGAAGGGAGGATAATCTGTCATTTCATGATTGTTAACTGAATAATTAATAATGCTCTACTCTAGGTCTCTGTCGTTCCTTGTAATAAGATCCTTAATAAGTGTAATTGATTCGTAAGATCACAAATTGAAAAATCAGTGATTTCATTCAAAATTGTTTCTTTATTTCAATCACTGATATGAATAGTTTGTTATAAAAAGGATTACAAATTATAGCATAAAAAAGAACTAAGTTATTATGATTTGATGCATTTTTAAGGTAATATTCGCTCAAAACACACATGTATTTTTTTGTTTTGTTTTATTAAATGAACAATATATTTTGTCTTTACAAAACATACTTTATATTATTCCTACCCTACCTAGAGACCAATTTGCACAATCAATTTTAAAAAATTAGAAAAAACGGAAGAGAGTCTTTAATCGACCACCTAAAATGTTCAGAATCTATCATGGCGAGTCTGATAACTCAAAATAATATGAACGTATTTCTATAAAACATTTTGAAACTGATGTTTATATATTTTATTTACAGAATGTAATGAAATATTTTTTATTGCCTGATTATTTTTTGAGGTGGCATGCTATTTAAATAATGGTTCATATAGAATGTAACAGTTCTAATAAAATATTTACTCGATCAGCTCTAAATATTTTTTAAAATTTAATAAAACATTAGAATTTTAGTGCATTATTTTGATAAATGCATCTAATTTGTTCTAGTAATACTTTTTCTGGCATAATGTTATTACTTTGTTCTCTAATTGCTGTGAAGTTTTTCAAATATATTGCTTAATTTTTCACTTATGATTGTGATCTTTGTAAAATTTAGGTATTTTTTCTTAAAAAAAATATTGTTAGCTAAATATTAGTATTTATCGAAATTGTTTCCTAAAAAGTTCTACAATGTTCAGTATGCTATTTTTAAAAAAAAAAAAACTACTCTGATCCTGTTTAGATACCTGAAGGCTAATCCCATTACTTTGTAAAAACAAATTTCTTTTTGTAAGTATGTTGTTAATAAATGACTTTTTACATATGGGCCTTTCATCCCTTCAGTGGGTTGATAAATGAGTACCAAACTTACTTGGGAACAAAACACTGGGGGTTTCACGTCAGACTGACTATCTGACTGAAACATCCCCTCATGCACCTCAACGCACAAGGTCACGAAAATTGCGACGGGTGCAGAGGCCTTGACCCTCCAATGGGCTGTTGTATTACTGAATTTAGTATAATTTATAACATATGTGAGAACTGATTCAAATACTTTTAAGTTAATAATCAATATTTGCATAATTTGTATGCATGGAAAGTAATTTTAAATATAAGTTATATATAAATATTCAGATATTTTTTTCCATTTATATTTTCTTTAAGTACATTACATATTTCTAAAATTTTACAATAATACTTTTCTGATTTCATACTCTTTTTATAGGAATATTTATCTCAAAATCAAGTAAAGAAACTTTCAAATATTTTGCTATTATTTATGTAGTTCTTATAAGCTTTTCTTTCTGAAATTGTGTCAATACTTAATCGTGAATGATTGATCAAGGAATTAGGAATACTTGAATTTATGATAGTATGTATTCATAATCAAAAAGCTCAATAAAATCAACTTAATAATAACATAATTATATGTTTCCTCTCTCAAAATATATATAATTAATACGTATAAGGTTCAAATACATTTTTAATGTATTTTCATAATTCATATGTATTTGATAATTAAAGCTATTCATTCAATTATTATTCCATTAATCAGTAATATATTCGTCAATAATAATTTTAAAAAAATATGTAGAAATTACGTTTTCATTATACCTTCTGTTATATCCTGAAGGATTTTATATATATATATATATGTATGTATATATATATAAAATGAGTCATGGTCCATATCGTTTTAAAATATGCATATATATATGTTTCATTGTGGTTGAAAATATTTAATATAATTTAAAAGGAAGGAGAAAGAGAGAAAGGGGTAAATATGATTAGTAGAAATTTTGTAAAATTTCTATTCACTTTAATACGTCAAGGAATAAATAGGAAGAGTGTTGCAAAGTGGTTAACAATTAAACTATATTTTATTTTATGCTCCATATATCATCTTTTTACTAAATAGTAAAATAAATGTTAAATAAATGTCTTACAGTTTAATTTAAAAATACTGAGTTTCCTTAGGAAAATATATTATTCTCAAGCATGTGTACATATTTATTATATCTTGTAATTTTCATAACTACTTGAATAATAACATTAATTCTTTTTTATTGCTTTAAATATTTTTGCAATTGATTGTTTGTTTGTTTTCAAAAACAGAATATAACTTTCATTTAAGTGAGAGATTCTGAAGTAACCATTCTTTAAAAAATATTTTTAAAAAAAATCGGCTTAGGTCAATATAATTTAATTTCAAGGCTTAGCAATCGGTACAATTCCAGTAAATGTTTATTCTTCTTCGATCAAGGGGTAAATTAAGGATTTAATCAACGTAACCTCCGAACTGTTTCGCTTTATTGAACTTACACGAATATGTTCCGTATATCTCATTAAGCTTATACTATTAATTATATTACGTAAACACACACACACACATATATTCAAAAAGTACATGTTATAGAGCATAATTAAAAATACTTCCTTTTATATCTGTATGCAAAGACTGACGAAGATGTATCTTAATAGCATTGTTAGTTACAGAGATAATATGTAGTAACAATCTTTTACGTAGAGTCTCATTTATTATTAATGCTTGCTACCTAATTTCCCTTCAAAATAGATTGATAATCTGTCACAAAAGACAGAAATTAACTCGTTTGTTAAACTTCACGCTGAGTTCTTCGTATTATTTATCATGGTCGGCTTATATATTTGCAGGTATACGTAGGAAAAATGTAGTCAGAGATCAAGAATTTTGTAAGTTAGTTCAGGTGTTTTTATATATTCTAAAAATATTTATTAAAATACAATGATGATAATTATTTATATAAACTGATGTTTTCTTTTTGCCATAGTATATACTTAATAAAAATGGCTTAGAACTGCGATATAATAGTTTTTATTGAAATAAATTTCGTAGACTATAACTTACATTTCTTTACATCAGGACTATATACGATTATATTTCTTTTTACTTTATTTATTCATAGTAGTCCCAGTTTGTATTGAAATGTGAACCATAAACACAAATTTAGAATGGATAGGTTGCCATGACTAAGACTTTATTTGAAGTATAACATTATATTATATGCTGCAAAATTAGGCTTTTATGTCTGACTATGTACTTGAGTTAAGAAAATTAAACAAAAAAAAATTGTTGTCTTGAATGGAATTTTAGCATTATAATAAAACTAGAGAACTAAAAAACACTGTACTATAAAGTTCATACAATGATTTTCAAAATAAAGTAAATATATATAAAAACAAGAAGCATAAAAATATCCACTTGTTATTTTTCCAAAACTATTATAATAATATATTTTAGAATAGCAGTAATATATCATAACATTAAAAATACCATTTTCCTACAAATTCTTCAGTACAAAATTCATGAAAATAAATTTAGCTTTATGATGCTTTTTCTTCATTTTTATGATATTTTCCATAAAATTAAATAAGTATACATTTGTTATAGTAGATAAAATATATAGAATTAGGTCAAACAGTAGAAGGACAATCAAATTAAAAAAATGATACAAACAAAAACAATTATTTTTTAAACGCACATCAAACTTTTTTTTCCTTTTTGAGATTCAAAATATCTATTTTAATAAATGTACTAAAATCTACAGGATTTTAGATTTTTCATAAATATTCGTAATGAGAAAAATAGATTTTTTTTGGTAGTGCCTTTACATCCCCTTTCCAAAATTTGAAGATTTGTAGATTAAAGTTTATTTGAACAAAGTAACACATATACTAGTTTTTCTAATTCTAGTTTCTAATTCTGCCTTTTTTATTATAAAATTCTTCATTAAGTTTCATTCTAAAATTTTAATAATATTGACATTTGATGCATGATTAAAATTCATTTATATAAATATTAAAAATATTTTAAATTTTTTAATGTTTTTATTGAAAATTATAATAAACCTATTTAATTTTCTAACACATTCTCTTTTTTACATGCTTTGTGGGTGTGAGAAAAAAACAATGTTACAAGTATTTTTTCTACTGCAAATATATTTTGAAATTTGGTTGTATTAAAAGATACCGTTGATATCCTCAAGTTTTAATTATTTAAAGCCATGCAAATTTTTTCTTTGTATTCGATATCTACCACACCATTTATGTAGACTATTTTAAAAGCAATTTATGATAGAGTTAGAAATTTTGATAAATGTCCATTAAACGAGAATGATCAATACACACTTGTATTTCCTGATGAAAATCGAGGGCGTATTGTCACAAACAGGTGTATTTAAGATGATTTCAAATTCAGAGTCATTAATTTGAATTCATCATCCAAATGACATAGATATGATGTTTAAGCCACCGTAGGCGGTAGTGCAAACTGAAGGTCAAACGAATTGTGTAGGGTCGGCGGTTCCCTTCGGTTGTATATTTTATGACCATTAAATGGGCATATTATGCATATGTTCTATAGCAAAATTGAGGTTAATGGAGAATGTAATCAAAATATACATATTTATTTTGTATATTTAATTTAAGATTAAATTCTCATTTTAAAACAGTGTGTTCAGTTTCAGAGATCATAACATCACTTGTAATGATGGGTATAGTATTTAGATTTATAAACGAAACATAGAAATTTATTTGAAAAAAAAATAGATGTGGTCATTAATAGAATTACATATTTTTTTATTAATCGGAATTATTTAAGTCAATATTATTATTCCAATCGTATTAAGAATTTTACTTACTCAGGTGTAATGCATTTTTTTCAAACACTTAAAAGAGTACGATGCTGTTATTTTAGTGATCGGCTAAGAATAAATTGATCATTCTTAATAAAATTTCAATTTTATAGATTAGATTTCTCAATTTTACGTATTGAAATTTAAACAAATACAACATCGTTATAAAATTAGTTGTCCTGTTGCAAGTACCGAAAAATTTATACGTAAAAATTATGTATCAAATAAATATTACGAATAAAATATAGCCAAGTTTTGGGCAAAAGTGTGTAAAACCTTGCCATAGTCTAATCTCCAGCGTCTGGAGGTTTTTTTTTTCACATGTGACCGTAATGCTTCGCTTTTCATGAACCTGAATATAGAGGCACTCAAAGTAGGAAAACGAGTTGAAGTATTTACTGAGGATTTATTTTGAAAATTGTTTGAAAGCAATTTTTCGGTATGTATACCGTAAAATTCGGGGTATAACGCGCACTTTTAACACAAAAAATAAGATCGAAGTTTACAGGTGCGTGCTATACCTCAGGTTTGAAAACGAGAGCTTTAAAAATAGAAAATAACATGAGCATAGAAAAAAATTAAGACCTACATAGATCGGAATACTGTTTATTTAAAATAAATGACATTTCTAATGAACTTAAAGTGCTCTAGTTCTAGAAGTATATTATTTTTCATAATCTTGGGATAATATCTCGAATAAATGACTTCAAAACATAACAGCATTGCACACGTGCATTTCAGAGTCTTTCGTAAAAAAATAGGCGCGCGTTATACGGTGAATAGACCTAAAAATAAAAAAAAATCAACTTGAAAGTATGGGTGCGCGTTATACGGTATATGGAAATAAATTGACCGTTCATTATAAATAGGCTAACTATTGATAATTAAGAATTGGTTTGGGATAATTTATTTTAATGTTAAGAATTCAAAATTTGATTAATAAATTATTTTAAATGTTGCATAACTTCTTTACCGTTTTGTAGAATTGACAAAGCTTATACGTTCTCGTTGCTGTACGACCGGATTTTTTTTTTAGTTTTGTTAGAACTGCTTCAATCTTTAAGATAAGTTGCACGACTCAATTAGATTCACAACTTATACTCTGAGAAACACCACTATAGCTGCGGTAGCATAGTGGTTATGATCACGAACTCGTGGGTGCCATGTCAGAAGTTCGAGGTGTAGAGGGGCTTATGCGCATTTATTATGCCGAGGCTCAAAGCTATCCCGTTGGTATCAAGCGGAGATTTCGGCTAGGTGTCAGCTCAGGTGTCATCTTCATCACTTGAAACACTCACTAAGAAAAATCATTCTGAAAGTGTTAATGTAAGTAGAAAATTTGTTATAATGAAATTTTAAAATATTTCTTGAGGGCCAACCGGTTAATGGATATATAACCTATTATTTAGCTGTCATACATTTGACGGTATTGTTTTTTTAAAAAAAAATCATGCGTGAAACTCACAAAGTAAGTAGATTTATTTTTTTTTATTTTACTTCAACATTTTCGCATAAAATATTCAATAATAGCCGTTTTTATCAAATAATAATAAAATAACATAAAATAAAAATAAAAAGAATTCGATAAATTTTAATTTTGCCAGCGATTTCTGCAGAAATTTTATATTTTTGTGAACTTTTAAATGCGTTAAATATATGTAATTTCTGAAGCGGTATTCTAAAAGCCATTTTTCCACTCTTTTAATACGGAAATGGCGAGAAAATCATTCTTATACATATCCCATGTTTCCACAAAATTGAGAAAGAACGGATCGATTAACTCTTATTGGGATATTTATGGCCAGCAAAGCTTATAAATTAATAGAAATTGATCTTCGAACAGGATTTATTGGCAAAAAAGCTGAGAAATTGAAACTTTCAAGATACTGATGATAAAGTAAGTTAAGTAAACAACGGAGTTCATAACTTCCATTTATATATATTTTATATGGCGTCACTTTAAGGTGAGAAGAATAAAATTAATCTGTGGAAAAAGCATCTCAGAGATTGACGACATTATGATGAAAAACAATTGTTCTGTTCTCGGTTGTCCCATGAGTATTTGCAGAGGAAAGGTTACTATAGGCACAAATAGATTTTCTGATCCTCACACACAATTGCATTGTGCAAAATAACGATAGTAATATTTTGACGTAAAACGAAATTTAAACATATCTGCTTGAAACTAAAATATATCCAATAATGTAAATTGTGTCCATGCGCATTCGCTTAAAGTTTTTAAGGGATTGTGAGTATTTTTATAATAAAATCATTTTAAAAAAAGTACTCCTATCAGTTTGATAAATCTAATTGCACATTGAAATTGGTTATGAATTTAAAAGTATGGGTTTACGTTAGTTTATACTTGAAATTTATAAGAAACTACAACAATTATTTAAAATGTAACTTCTCTTAGGTATTCTTTTAAAGCTGTGTGAATATAGTACTCACTATGCCTTGATCTCAAACTAAGAGAAATAATTTTTGCTCATAAATAATTGGTAATATTGCATTATTATAAACATAAGTATAAGGTCTTACAGTTACAATGGTTCATCGTATATATCTTATATTTACGGTCTTATACGACACTGACAATAATGTTCGGTGAATGAAGTCAGAACGACTGATCCGGCTACACTAGCGAAACAAAACGCTATACATGCGTAGCTGCAGGTGTTGACATCTGCCCCTACCATTGTTCAGTTAAGCGTCGTTTGTGTTCTGTGTAAGAATTATTTTACAAAGTTATTGTTTAGTGTGGTGGTTCTAAGCTGAGAACAGGAAAATGAACAAACAAATGATCAACTTAAAGTTTTGCTTTAAGATTACCAAGACACCGAAAGAAACTTGTGCGATGCTGGTACGTGTTTATGAAAATAAAGCACTGTTCATGAAGTGTGTGTACGAGTGGCTGGCCCATTTTTGAGAAGGCCTGGAAAGTGTTTCTGACAGCCCTCGTAGCGGAAGACCGGTGTCCTCCGTCAATGACGAAAACATTGATAAAGTGAGGAAATAGCTAATTAACTGCAGGTTAACCGTGAATCTGTGCGATAAATAGTTACCCAGAATTTAGGGATGAGAAAAACGTTTGGTCGTCTTGTTCCACATCACTTGACTGACAATCAGAAGCAGGCACGTTTAGAGGCTTTACAGAATTTTGTCGAATATACGGATGTGACACCAAAATTCTTGAACTTTATTGTCAATGAGAATGAGTTCATGTGTCTCAGGTACGACCCTGGAATGAAATGGTGAATTATGGAATGGCGTTTTCCTGCATCACCTCGTCGTAAAAATGTCAGAGCAAAAAAATCACGCATCAAAATAATGCTCACCGCCTTTTTTTGATAGTCAAGATTCTACCCATAAGCAATTTAAATTTATACATGAGAGAACGACGACAAATGCTGCAAGATATATTGAAACGTCTACGCAGGATTTTTTATTCACGACAATGGTAGCCTTCAAACAGTTCTTTGCAAAAAAAAAAAAAAAAAAAGAGTAGTGCAAAATGAACATCCACCATATTCACTAAATCTCAATCCTCCAGACTTCCTCCTATTCCCACGACTCAAACTAGCTTTAAAAAAATAATTGACGATATTCCCGATATTTAACGAAATGTGACACGAGGCTTTTAAACTCTATTCCAAAAGAAGACTTCTTACAAAGTTTCCAGGACATGTATAGCAGATCTCTGCGTTACATAGTTGTAGGAGATGACTATTTTGAAGGACAGTGAGATAATTTTCGTTAATATTTCATTTTCGTTAATATTTCAGGACTATTTATCGAACTTTATTGTCAGAGGTTGTATTAAAAATATTTTTCGTGTAATTCGATTCAATTTAGGAAAAATGTGACAGAAAATGTTAATGTATTTTCTTTTCAATTTGATTCAATCCATTGGATGCATATTCTTCAAATAAGTATTTGCATACTTAGACTAAGAGTTCTGGATGACAAATATTTTTTCCGTCGCTTCTTCAAAGTAATTGTGTTTGTTTAAATTAACAAAACATTTAATTACCTGCTGTTTTAGGGCATTGAAATGAAGCATTCATATAGTGTATTAAATAGAGGACATTCCAATGCTATATCGTAACTTTCAAGTCAACTTCCTTCAACCCTTGTTCGAATGCCTTACAGACGGTTTCCCGAATGCTGTGAGCAGACGCTACCACTTAAAAGATGTACACCAGAACCAAAGGAAAGAGGGAAAGAAGTCTGACCACATTATATTTAGGTTAGAGAGATACTACCATTGGATGATGTAGGTAAGAATGGGTGAACCATGATCTTAAAAATGTCAAAAAGGCAGCAATCGACCAAGAGTAATGGCAGAAAGACAAGACTGAGGGATCATCCGATTCGCGCTCAGAGCCCCTGATGAGTTTTGATCAACAATCCGATGTAAAACTTGGATTTCAGTGACCTGTGATAGGTTACTCTCTGAACGGTAGTTGAGGTGACAGAGGTATGGTGCCAATTGCCTCCAACCTTTGCACACCAGCAGGTTCGCTTGTAATGATGCCGGAGCATTCCACTTAGAATCTCATGGACAGGAATATACTTTTTTTTAGCTCTAATTCCTCTTTGAAATGTGCTCCGATGACTCGAGAGTATGCGTAGAGCAATTGTCGTCAGCCACACAGCCTAACAACCATGAATTATAGTATAGGGCAGGGATGACGAACCATTGGCACGCGTGCTGTTGAAGGCACGCGGCACAATATTTTGGGCCCGCCATCAATCAAAATGATCAGCCGTGACTAAATTTTCAATCAAGGAAATTTCAGTGAGATATTCTCAGTTCAAAGAATTATCAGAAACGCACAAGTTCATTATATACCTTGATGTGACATCATTTGATAAACTGAACTTGCCCCAATTTGACGTTGGAAATTGAAGAATTTGAAATGTAACTTATTGTTTTCTAGTCTAATTTAGTATGGATTCAAAAATTTATTGAAACAAGAAAAAAATTCGAATTGTTTGAAACAGTAAGATTAGCAATCAATGTAAGTAAAAATGTCAATCACGAAATTTTGTAAACATTAAATTCAATTCCAGATACATTTAACTGTTTTAAGAAGCAGGCTTTAATGCTATTTTAACCATATTTTCATTAACCTATCCCACGAGTCATTATTTTCAGAGATGAATAACATTAAAGACTTGCTTAGAAACCATTTGACAAATGACTCCAATTCAGCATGCATTATACTAAAAAAAGCATCTTACCCAATCGGAAAAAAAATTATTTGTCATCTTATCTGCAACAGCAGACATCACAATAATGTTACTTAATATAATATGAATTACATTAACTAAAACATTTAGTACTATAAAATGCGAAATGTATTTTTCTGTAGTAAATAAAGAGTTTTGTGTTGTTAGTATTTAGTTTTGTTATATATTTTCCCAATAACCACAAATCAAAATTACTTGACGGCACTTGTATACATCATTTAGTATTTCTTTAGAAAAAATGGCACGTTGGTCCATAAAGGTTCGCCACCCCTGGTATAGGGTGTCATTTCATTTGATAGCCTGATTCCTTTGCATTCTTACAGTACAGCTACTCGTAGAGGACATTCTAAATCCCATATTGTTGTCCTTTCTTTCATGGACCCTTGCGTTTATATTCGAAGGGAATAATACCCGGAAGAGCTCGGCTCCTCTTTCTATTGCTTGTCTCCGTGCTTCTGTAATATTTTTCTGGCCATTTCACTTGTCAAATCTCTAGTGAATAGAGCAGGTATAGGCTTTGATGAGTAGATATTTCTGGACATCCCTGAACTTCGCCAATTTAACTCGCTGATTGGACCGTGTATGGCAAGCAATGCAACTGGAGGACATCTGCCAATTCTACAGGTCACTTGCCAAACCTGATAACAGTTTGTAGCAGTGCTAGAGGTGGGCCCATGTATTTTTTATTCTTTTATAAATAAATTGTTAGCGTTTAATTTTCAACACATGTAAATCCCGTTTAAGAATTATTGCCCTATTTGAATTACTTTTTCTTGCTGCATGATTTTATGTTTTGCAAAATGCACTTTTGCTGCTGGTAGGGTCCCTTATATTAGTAGCCATTTACATTACATCTGTAAATAGAGTAGTGCATATTTTCCTGGTGAAAACTGTCATCCGTCTTTTTGAAAAGCTTCCCTGTGTTACTGGTTAAGCAGTGTGCAATAGAAGAATATTTTTGTTTTGTTTGTTACGGTATCAGTTTACAGTTAACAGTATCAAAATAAATTGATTTATATATTTTTAATCTCTTTTAAACTATCCCAGGACTTGTTCATACAAACAGTACTTTCAAATCATTTTTCTATCTACATGTTTATAGTTAACACAATTTAAGAATTTGTAGTTACAAATGATTTTCATATTTAATGTAATGGGCGATGTAAGACATTAATTAAAATGTTCTAGGCACATTTACAAATGTTATTTAACAATGTGCAAATTCTCTCTTTAATACACATTATTTTATTACTATCCTACTATCTATGCTAAATATGTAGGAAATTAAGAGTTAATGAAAAAATTCCATTATAAAACAAATTTTAGAATAAAATGGAAATGTTGACTTTATTATATCATTTAAATACTGTAAATATTGAAACCAGGCATCTTAATACATTCTATAAGGATCCCCCAAATGAAAGCGGCACTACAGTCGGTTTCATAAATGGTTTAATGCTTTTAATATATAAATTAGTATACAAAGGAAAGAATTAATGCAGGCGTAACAGATAGGCTAGACAAAGTCACCTTGTAGGTCGGAACAAGGGTCCCATTGCTCCATGGTTTGATGGATACTCTGGGAGAAGAAGCACCGGTGTTGGTTGTGGAACCAATTTTCAACAGAAAATTGAACCTTATTTTGTCGGGAAATTGTCCTTTAAGAGCTTTCTGGAATGGATTGAAGATGTGGTATTCATACGGTGAGAGGACTTGGTTGTAACGGGGATATTCGAAAATCTCCGAGGTGAATTGCCTCAACAGTGTTTGACACGCCATAGTCATTCGAGGACGAGCATTATCATACCAAAGCCAGACAGCATGCCACGCCATTGGTTCTTGCTATTCTTTATCAGTTCATACAATGGGGAACAGTACATGGCACCCTTAACAGTCGTATGACATAAATAGATGAATCCTTGATGTGAACGATGTTTTTTAACGTGCTTCCACGCTATCTCACACTCATCTGTCGGGATATGAAGATATTGTAAACATTCCTAGCCCTCTACACCCGTTATAAAGGCATTCGTGGTCATCTTTCTTGTAAAAATGCAGAGTTATTACAGTAATGTCACTTTCATTCGAGTGACACTTATAATACTACATATCCGTCTTAATTTAAATGAATTTCGTTACTTATCTGATTATTTAAATGATTAAGTTTATAAATAATACAGAGGTTAAAAATAATACATTTATGTTACATACTTAGTAATTCTTGTTAAATTTTGTATGATAAAATAAAAATTGTCTGATTACAAAAATTTTGAACATTTTCAAAAGTAGAAGCATTTAGTGATAAAAGAACGGAAACTAAAATTTTTTTGACAATTTAATTGTGATTTTTAAGAAAAGAGTAACTTTCATGAGAAACAGGTAACTTGATTGCTAGTTCGTTTGGCACATTTAACCTAACAAAATAAATTAATCGTTAAAAAGATAAAATAGAAGGAGTTCGCGTTACTAAGATTAGGGTTAGGAATGGCTTTTCGGTCATGTGAACGTGTAGTTCAAATGAGTTATTCGGTTCCCATTGAATGAAGGAAATACCCCTCTTGGCAATGTAAGAAAAGAAATTGGATTTTATCCCTGATGGAGGACTTGTATTTGATCTTTTTTATTCAATTCAAAGTTCCATTCTTTGAAATGCAATCTAAAAGTTCATGTAAAAGATGTAATTAAATTGATTTATCTAACATTTTTTTCGCAGACTGTCTACTGTTTGTGTTTCCTTAATATATTTTGAGATTGTAACTATTACTTTTTTATATAAATTGTGTTTTCTTAAGATTAAAAAACTCTCAACAAAATTATTTTGTTTCGAATAGTAGAGAGGACAACACAGGATGTTGTCTTAGTATAAATTAATTCGATAAATCTTATCCAGATTCGATAGAAAGAGAATTACTGCACAAATGCAGTGTCTTCAAAAGTTTAAACTACTTAGAATTAAATCTCAAACTAATTTAAAATAAAAATTGAATGAATTTAACAAAGTAAATCTTTTTTTTTTGATGCAATGAATGCAAATTCTTAAAAACCACATAAACTATTTAGCTTTAAAAGAATGAAAAATGGAGACCTATATAATATAATAGTAAGCTATATGAAGAAGTTATATAATCGATATTAGATTTAAAAAAAATCCACAACTTAATTTAGTATTTTTTAAATACCGAAGAATAAATACGTTTAAGTGACTTATTTATTAACAATTTTCAGCTTATGACACCCACTCACCCCCTTACACACATGTATCATACACGGAAATATTGTGTACATTCCTCTTTTTACAAATTATGCATCTTCATGCACTAAAGCTTTTATTTTATAATAAAACTTAATTTTAGTTTGACATATACATTTTGATTAGGAAATATGCGTTCCATTTGTAAGAATACTAATATTTTAGATAAGCATAAATTCCAAAATCTATTTCAGAATAGTTTTGAGAATAATTTAAATTCATTCAAAAGAGAATTGAAGCTATTAGAACCTTTATAGGTAATAGTCATCTTCCCACAAACAGGAAGGTACATTCAAAAATTAAACTATGTTAATTGAATCAGGGTATTCATCACTAAATTCATCTAGAATTTATACCATTGAACTAATTCATAGGACTCTCTAAGGCTAATATTGTTCAAGAATAGTCACTCTTTCTCTTCAACAGAAATGTAAAACGGATTATTGGTCCTTTTTGAAACAAACTTTCTCAATATATTTGGTAAATTAAAATAAAGAAATTTCCTAATTATGTGTGTTATATTTAATGGATTAAATTTAATAACTTTATTTTTAATTAAATGAGTGTAGTAAGGACTCAAGCTCTAATGCGCTACAAGGTTCTATTATTTTGCACTCATAATCTACCTTAAACTATTAATTTTAATATTCCCATAAGTAACGCTGTGCTTAATTTTAATTAACATTTGTCTTTAACACATGGTGTGGTAATGTGGTCACCTTCATGACTAAAGTTTAACTATTATTTCGATACAACACCATAAATTTTATGTGTTTATTTCAAAGTATTCCAAGTACGTTTATTTCAATTCAGCTCTCCCAAATGTCCCTATTCAAGCAAATTAAGCGACCTATTTAATTCTGAGAACCGAAAATTTTATACCAACCTTTCCCTATTACTCATCCCATTCGAGTATCGGGAAAGGAATTATCTGCTAAATTATGGCGAAAGCATTTATATTTCAATTTATTCCAAACTTCCTTTTGTTAGAAAGCAGTTAAAATTCCTCCAAGCAGTATAAATGTTGTCATCGTATTAAACTGCTTTTAAATAACTGGAAGCATGCTCTTGATATCGACTCACCCACGCTAGAAATTTATTTCCCGCTCAACATTTCTGCAATTCTCTAACAAGTCTATGGTGCAGAAAGGCCATTACTTTCGATAAAGCTGTGAACTGAAAGTGTGTTGCTTTTTAACGTTAAAGTTGAAGAACTCAGTAATTATTCTAAGCTAAGTAAAGTTGCACAGGAGAAAGAATACGGTACTGTGATTAAGATAAAGAACTTAATAGCCATGCACATATTTTTTAAAGCACCTTAAACTCACTTTCAACTAAATTTGAATTGAAGAAGCTAAAAAAATAAATATATTAATAATAATTGCTTTTGTTTTAGGAAAGAAACTGAAGTGAATAGTAAACATTTATTGAAAAACTTAAATGAAAACAATACAGGTTGAACAAAAGAATTAAATAGTTTTAATTTCTCTAGTTTTTTTTTTTTAACTCTAGGTAGACTCCTTGTGTGCCGACAAGTATAACACAAGGCTTACAAACGTAAGTCAATACTCAAACAATAGTGATAGGAAGTTACATGTAGAAGGATATAGGCACAAATAAAAACCAAAAGGGGGGGAAAATGACAAAAAAAAAGTGGATACAAATACAACAAGTACAGAAATAAATACAAGATTGCTCCCATGCAAACGGAGATAATCAAAAATTAAAATTATACAATGAGGAAGATAAGAAAACATGATCACAAAAATTTTCAAAATACAAATACATAAAGCATACATACACACATAGGCATACATGCAGAAACATATATACACACACATATATATATATATATATACATATACCCACACATACACATATATACATGTATATTCATGTACAGAAAATGTTAACAAACACACAAAATTTACAATCTAAATAATATAGTAAAAAATGCTATTAATATATACACAAAACGATGTAAAAGATGATGTAAAGATGAAAGATTTCTCTAGTTATACGCTTATATTGTAATTTGTCTGAGTTATCTGAGAAATGTGTTTATAAGTATTAATACCATAAATACAAAATATACTTAAATTTTAGATTTTTTATAACAAGAGAAAAGGGATAAACACGCGATCATCTAAATCAGCATTAATCATAATAAAAAACATTTGAAAAAAATTGTAATACCCCGTGCATATTTTATTTTATATCTTAAAGTGATTGTCTTAACACGTTTCAATTAAAAATATTTTAAGTGGCATAACATTTTATTAGCTTCTTTTTGAGTTGATTTCATATAAATATATATATTTTAGCACATAAAAATCATTCGAGTGCATATAATAAATGCATATAATAAATTTTTAAGTAAAGCTGTTGCTTATTTTTCAGTCTAAGTTACTTGGAAAACAAAATAATTTTAAAAAGAGTGCATTTCAAAACAGTAAATTATAAGTACAGTTCTAGTTATTTTGTATTTGAAAAAAATATTGCACAACAAAATAAATTGAAAAGTATCATTATAATTATCATTTGAAAATATTAAAAGGGAAACGTTTAAAATGTGAATTTTCTTACCCACTTTTCGTTAAGTATAAATTATTACATTGAAGCCCAGTGGCTGAGTGGTAGTGCATTGCGTTTCCACATCACAGGTCTGAGGTCCAAACCCCTGGCTGGGCAAGGTCGACTCAGCCTTTCATCCCTTCAGTGGGTCGATAAATGAGTACCAAGCTTGCTTGGGAACTTAATACTGGGGGCTTCACGCCATATTGACCACCTGACCGGAACATCTGCTTTTGCATCTCAGGGCCCAATATCACGTATGGTGAGTTGGGCTCATTAGGCCTTGGCCCTCGTGGGCTGTTGCCCCAATGAGTCAAGAATTAAGTTAGTTATAAATTATTACATTATTTCAAAAATTAAAAAACCTATCAAATAAGTTCTTTTTACTCAAGATAATACTCTCAAGAGATGTTTAGAAACGTCTTTTTTCATACGTTTTCGGTAAGCGCACAAGTTTTGACAAGAAAAATTTCTTAGATATTTACAGTAATAAGGAAAATATATTTTGTGAATAACTTTAAAATGATGATAAAAAATTCATTTTACCACTTTTTATATACAGTATGGCCCTGGTGTGAGTTGATTACGATATTGAAGTTCCGAAAAAAAGTTTGTACTTTCTCACATTTTCTACTCTGGTTTCACGATTCCGATATTTTTTTTAATCGACCATATAATGTTTTTTCAGTTTATATTCAGTATATTATATTGTTTATTTCGCCTGTCATAAAATCAATTATATACAAGTGTAAACACATTGTTGTTTTTTTTTACTCTTAAACACTTCTCGGAACCAATCCTTTAGAGAAAAATATTTTGGAAGGAGTATTATCATACTCAAATAATTTTCGCATCACAATTATCCTTCAGATTAAATAGTAAGGAAAAACTACTCTTACGACCTCATCAGCGTGGCCTAGACCCTCATTTTATACTTAATTAGCGCTGAAACAAAACGCAGCAGTTCAGCAGGGATTTACCAGTCGACTAAATACACTTAAATTAGAAGATGCTTATCGCCCAAATGAGCTTAACACCATCTTGAGAAAATTAAAGGGGAAAACGCTGAGGTAAGAGATTCGCAAACCTAGTTTTGTAAGAGGAAGGTAAAAGAACTGGAAAAGTTTTAACATTAAGAATCACTTATAGGCACTTTTATGTGTGCTTATAAAAATAAGAATGTAAATATTAAGGATGTTAAAGTATGATGCACAAAAGAAAAAGTAAATAAATAAGATTAAAATAAAAATTATAGTAATAAAAAAAGCCATTTGTGATTTTTTTTCGAATTAATAATTTCGAATAATTTGGGAAGATAATTTATACTAAAGCATGATCGAGAAAGTATCGCAATGCTTCAAAGCTATATTAAATTTAATGATATTAATCATCATTTTATTAAGAAAGCTGATACTTAAAATGTAAAATAATAATTTATCAATGGTTTATTATTAATGCAATTATGACTTGCTAAAATACCTGACTTGGCTCATTTTTGCTAACTGAAAGTATACATTGCTTCAAAGCTATACTTACGTTTCATTAATCAAATCTATGAATTAAAGAAAATTGAGCCTTTTATGATGTGTTAAATATAATGAGCACTAAAACTAGTTTATCTTAAATAATTTTAAGGAGAAAATTGTTCAGACTTGTTCATCACGCATACATATGGACAATATAAAATAATTCTTACATGGAATACTTTCTGCAATTGCAGTAAACTTATTTGTAACCAAACTTTTTCTTCTAGTTTTTTTAGAGCTTAAGAACATACAGTAAAAAAGAGAAGTGACCACCATATATCAATTATACTTGAACTTTTAAATCCTATCATTTTAATCCTCTCCAAATTTAAAGCATGTGTAGGGAGCAACTTAGATTTGATGGCTCAAAATTGTATTATCCTTTATCTAAATTCGATGAGAGGTTCAAATTCAATAATAGTTCAATTCATTGAACTATGGTAATTATTTTTTTTATAAAATTTACTGTATTTTAATTTAAATATCTATCTGCATAAAAAAAAGTTGTTTTTTTTTTTTTTTTTTGGTGCTGTGATTGAATTTATTGATACAAAAAGTACAGTTAGTAAAAATGGGTCGCAAAAAGTTGAATTTAACTGAAGAGGAGCTCTAAGAACGATTTGCCTTGTTGTCTCCCCTGCCTTCTAGTGCTTTCTGGAAAAAGACGTCTATGTCAAAGATCATAAAGTTATAGATTTCTTCAGTAATTGCCCGAAGCATCCATATAGTCACCAAGTTGCGAAAAATGGTCACCAAGTCACTAAATTTGGTCGCCAAACTTTGGTCAATGGCTGTATCGTCAATATTTTGCCAAGAAGAGACACTAAATTGAATAATAAATTAAAAGATAGAGATGAAGGCTTGAGATTTATTTTTTCCTTGCTTACAATATATTGACAAAAATATAATTGTATTATACATATAAATTATAGTTTTACAATTTGTGCAAAGAGTACGTATAGTTTTATAATTTGTTCAATGAGGGTTGGGAGGACATGAGTCATCCCCCCCAGCAATTTTTTTTTAATTGATGAAATGTATTGATTTTATTTCTTTAAAACTTAATTTTCTTACTGACTATTATTCAAGAAAATTTTATTTAATTCAATGTCAAGTATAATTATCATTTTAACAGTACTCGTTAAATATCTCAATATAATAATTTCATGATTGTCCTATGCATAACAAATGCCATATTCATTATTTACCATTATAATAAACTTACAAGTCCAATAGATACTTAAAATATTACAAGTCTTTTGACAAAAAAAAATCGACATATCATAAAATTACCACTACGCTTTAATTACCTATACAAATTATTAACGCGGTTTGAAAGATTCTAGGTTTTTATTTTTATATAAACTTTTGATTCATGAATCTCTTAATCAGACATTCAGGTCTAAAAGTAGGTGGATTATTTTGGATAAATTTTAGTGTGAACTTACTAAAAATAAATTTTAATTTAAAGAGAAAAAAACCCTAAATTTTGTTTGGAGAAATTCGAGAAATGAGCTTTTGGTGTTCCAAGATGCGAAACGTACTTTAATTAGAAATATTTTCCTATTCAAAATAAGTACACATAATCGCTTTATTTGTAATAATTTGCCTTCATTTTTAATTGCAATCTTTCTCTCGCTTTTTTTAAAAGTGAATTTAAAAAAAAAAAAAAAATCTGACGGAAATTAAAGGTAGCACTAAGCCATATTTTTTTATCAATAAAAATTCACGTAAATCATTCATAAAGAAGTTAAAGTAATTTGGAATGTTCATAATATCTGTCTTGCAAATTTTTAAGGTGAAGTAAATTCTTAATTCACTGTAAACGTTTCCTTGAATGATAGATCTGGCAGCATTCCTTTTTAAACACAAGTTGCTTTTCTTTTTCTTGAATTCCTTTTAGAACACTTGAAAAGACTTATTTGAATTTCGAATTTATGCATTTCTTAAATAACTCTGCACTGCTAAAGTATCGTAACTTATTCTACAGTATTGAACGAATTCGTTTTTATTACTATATCGCTAGTAAATCTTGTTGTAAAATTTACGTATTTGGTAATAAAAAAATCCTGCATCCCGAGAAGCCCCATCTCATTACGTACACACCACAATTCAAAAAATCAAGTCACTCATTGTTTTCAAAAACAATGCACAAACAAATTTATAAAGCAGATTTAATAATGTTGCATATGTATTTTACCATTCATTGGAAAAAAAACATAATTCTTTGATAGAAGAATATTCTTTAAAACATATCGAATGAATCAGAATTTTTTTTACTTAAGAACGTTTTATTAAATCTAGATGAATTATTTTGCTGAGACGCACAAACATAAATAGACTTAACATTCGTATTCAAAAAGCGAAACGAGAAAACTAAGAGCTATTCATGCAGGACGAAAAGATATTTAAATGTTTAGCGAAAATTTACTGTACCAAATTCACTTGTTGAAAGTGAATTTAGGTTTATATACATTTATATACTCAACCAAACTGGAAGCCATTTTTGGTACAGCGACGTTTTCTCAAAACAACTTTTTACAGCTTTTGTCTGTGAAAGAAAATACGTAAACAGCTAATAGAAACTTCCAAATATATACTTCTTAAAAAAGCTTTCTTTTAGAGTAAGGAAAACTTCTTTTGATATTGGTCGTAAACATAAGATAAAGCCATTATTTTCTTTTAATTATTCATGTGCTCCGTCCAAGTAAAAAATCATTGTAATTTTATAATATGAATTTAAAATGAAAGGTATAAAGTGGCTATGAAACTTAATTTACATATTCCCCAAATAGGTTCTTTATAAACATGTTTACCAACGTAATTTATTTAGAAAGCAATTGCAATGATTAGTAAACATACTTTCTACTCTTTGAATATATTGAATGACTATAAACAAATTAAAGCATTTTTCGAAGAAAATAAAAACACAAATGAATGTATTTTTATCACATTGATTTTTTGAAACTACTCCGGAATGCATTTAAATTAAAATCGTTTCACAAGCTTCGAAAATTCTGAAAAAAATATTTTTATCGGGGAATAAAACTGAATTTTATCCCTTATATATATGGAAAAATTACCTTTTTTTTTAGCATTTCACTTTACATTAGTTTGAATTTTAATTTTATGATATATAAGTAATAAATATATTTCATAAACAATACATAATATCAATATATTTTCAAAATAATGCGTCAATTCATTTGGAATTCTTAAATTATAAGTTGGTAAGTTATCATTTATTTATTTTTGAAAATAAGAAAAAGCCAATTGTTATTAAATACTCCACACAAAATTGCTTTCATTAAATAAATAATCTTATAGCTGTTATAAATTAATAATATGTACGTGAACCTTAAAATTTAATTCACATTTAGAAAAAGACAAATACATTAAAAAAAACCATGAGTATATTTAACCATCAGAATTTTTAAATTAGAGAATGTGGTTGCTACACTCTCTAAGATTAATTTATTGAGATAGTCTTAATTTAATGAATTGGTTTAAGTATTGCTTTTGTCCAGTTAGAAAATTAGTATCATTAAGCCTTTAATTCAGGTTAAGTGTTAAAGAGGTAATTATTACGAACTTTGTTACATTAAACGCAAATTCTCTTTACCTAGAGTTGATTAATGGATTTGCTGAGATAAATTGCCATTAATGAATATTGGTTAAAATTTTTATGCAGTGAATTTCTTTTTTACTATGCTTGATTGTATTGGAATAAAACTTTATTTTTAATTAGTATGCTTTCTTCTTTATATTATTTAAGCATTTCATTTATGTAAGCATAGTTTTACCAAAATTGAATGAAATTTTAAAATAACAAAACCACATCCTATGAAGAAATGTCTTTGAAATTAACACACAAATATCAGTGAAGATAAGAGAATGCAGGATATTAATGTTTTGTGGAAGTACTGATCTCGTAAAATTGTTTTAAAATATACCGTAAAATACGCCTTATTTATAACGCGGAAAAATTAAGATCGAAATTTATGGGTACGCGTTATACGCCTGGTATAAAAATGATAGTTTTTAAAATAAAATATACCTGTAAAGAAATGGTATTCCTTATATGAAGTTAAAAAGTTGTAGCTCTAGTGGTATAGTATTTTTTTAAAGCTTGTGTGAAATAACACCTCAAGAAAATTATTTTAAAACGTAAGAACATTTCAGGTTTCTTTGTAAAAAAAGGGTGCAAGCATTATACGATGAATATACCTAAAAACTAAAAATTCTAGCTCGAAAGTATAGGTGTGCATTATACGCTGGATTTTACGCGCGGTAATAATGAAACACTAAAATCAAAAATAAATAAAATAAAATAAACAAAACAAAATAAATAAAACAAAATGAAAGGAAATGAAACAAAAGAAAATAAATAAGAATACAAGTTTTTTAAAAGGCATACAATTACCAAATATTTATTTTTATCATGCATCCACTAAACCGACTTGAAATATTTTGAACGATTTCAAATATCAAGTTTAAGTCTTGAATGCATTTTTTTTTTTTTTTTAATTTTTAAGATTTTTTTTTAATTTTTATTTCATCACATTTTACGTTTTAATGTAAATTATGTGATAAAGCATATATGAACATTAATTTCATGATAAGATAATATTTTCTATTAAATAAGTACTGTTCCAATCAATTAACATTATAAGTGGTTGATTGATTGATTGCTTATTAGAACTTCACATTAGAACAACACCAGGGTCATTAATGACAGATCTTGGAAATTTAAATTAAGTTCAAGTGACAAAGATGTTCTCTGAACAGGTACCCTGAAATTCTGTAAGTGGAATGTCTCTGAAGAAAAATTAGTTAAACTAAAGAATAACTTACAAGTAACAGGTATTTAAGCATCTATTGAATGTATTAAAATGCGTGCTATTCATAACTCTACAGTAATGTTTATTATTTGAATCAATTTTGAGAAGATTAAGGAATAATACTTGTATCATTATTGACTAAAATACTAGACCAAGAAGGTATATGCAAAGATTTAATAAAAAAGTATCAATGATTAAATCAATAAGATACTTTTTTCATAATTATGCCAGAAAACCACTTTTTATAAGCATCCCATAATTCAAAATTTAGTCATAGGTATTTGTGCAAATGGTTTCGTTTAATTTTTAATTTCATTCCTCCGTTTATAATTTTAATTTTAAACCTCACACGGAAATAAATAAATGTAGACAATTGTTAGAGTAAAATCATTGCACAAAGTTTTTCTAGAGCAAATATGTTGCATTTTACTTGAAACCATACACTGAGGGTGAAAGACTGCTATATATATGTGTGTATGTACATGCTCATATATAGCTTTCTCTTTCTCTTAAGATGTATATATATATATATATATATATATAGCCGAGGCATTCTGAAACTGGTACTTGTCTCTTAAATCTGAAAGAACACTAAAGAAGCACTTATCAACAATAGACACTTCTGTCCAAAATTAAGGTCCCGAATATAAAATAAGTAATGTTTGATGAACTATTTACTGTGTTGCCACAAAATTTGACACAGATACATATTGCAATGTCAGAAAGAATATAGCAACATAACAATATGGAAAAGAAATTAATTCTGAATTCTGTCACAAGTCAGATAAAAATGTGCGAATCTGTCAAAATGTGATCACTGTGTACTGCTATACAAGCCCCACAACGAGCTTTTATACTGTTTATGAGGGTGTCAATAAGTATTTGTAGCAACAAAGCCCGTTTTCCCAAAAGGTGAACTTTTAATTCCTGGGGGGGGGGGCGCTGGGCGGAAAGCAACGTTGAGAAAGGGCTTTTTCTAGGCCATCCCAAACATATTCAATAGAATTATGATCCGGAGACCTAAAAGAACAATTCAACAATGGAGTTTTGTGTGGTCACTCATTATTGTCCATAAAAATGTAGTCCGGGACCATAGCACCCAGAAAAACCTCACATAGGCTTCCAGGATCTCATCCATATAGAGCTGTGAGTTGATAGTACCCGCATCGATAATGGACAGCGGTGTACGACTGCCCAACTTCATGCCACCACATAAAAGGATTCTTTTGCCACCAAGTCTGTCGATTTTTGTAACATAGGAGGGACGAAAGCAAGCTCAATTTTCTCTCGAGGTGAAGACTCGACGAGAATCACTTTTTATGGTACACTTTGACTCATCACTGGAAAGAACACGCCTCCATTCTTGTGGAATCCACAATTGATGTTTTGAGTTCCATGATATCAGGTCTTTCCTGTTGGATGCAGTCAAAGGGATGCACCAGACTGGACGTCAGGTATAAAGGCCAGTCTCTGCAAGATGGCTGTAGACTGTTTGCCTGGAAATTCTTCTTCCAGACACAGCAGAAAGGTCACTAGTAAGCTGAAGAACCATTGTACGCCTATATTATCATGCTTTTAATGCAAAGTAGCGGTCCTGTACAGATATCGATGCTGTGTGGCGACAGTAGTCGACTTTCCTGGGGACAGTCCCACTTGTTTGGAATTGATTATATAACCAGGAGACCACTTTCTCGTCACTGGTAACCCTTGGGCCTCCTCCACTTAAGACTTGCCAGCTTCAGGCCTGCCAACAGCTCTCCATCACAAAGAATCATCTAAACAATTGTGAGAGAAGTCATTCTCTATTCAAACAGACTAACTTGTTTGTTTGAATGCAATATTCACAAAACTGGAGGAAAAATTCCCGTATGTTTGAATGGTCTTAATCCAATTGCTCTTCAGAAACTAACGTTAAACATCTTTTCCTAAACTGAAGGTTGATATTGTACTACCCGTTCTTTAAAATACAAAAAAAAAAATACAAATTATCTATCTATCAGGTTTATTGCAGGTATTTTAAAATTATGAAGAAAAACATGTTTGTGACTTTAATTTTGGACATGAGTATATTAGAGTTATTTTGCCATGTATTTTGAACTAGTAAGATGTGTTAAAGGAAATATATTTTGCATGATAAACATAGCTATGCGTTTTGTATGATGCATTGCCCTGTATTTTGAGAGTGTTTTGTATAAAAATTTGCTCACAAGAAGGTATTAAATCCATCCCGTTTTTATCAAGATAATTCACCTAAATAAATAAATAAATGCTGTAGATCTGTTTTTGGCGTAATAATAAATTGTACTTTTATATATGTTTATTTGTAACAGTAACACGATATCATAATTTATTTTTCACTAGTTCAGTTACTTTTTTTGAATGAAATTTATTCATTACTTACGTATAGAGAAAATAATGTCCAGAGTGTAACAGAAAAGCCGCATTTATTGCCATTTGAATCTTTTTCGGAAGTTTGAAGTAAATTCAATTTACTTAAACCTGTCTTTGTGTTGCTAATATCGTTTATTATATCGTCTTGTTTTAGAAGAAACCTTTTATTTCCCTCTGATGAAGATATAATATGACTGCAATTTTCTTGAAGGTGATTTTACTCTTATTGTGTGTGTTATGGGTTTTCATTTCCATAGTTTTTTTTAACTAGACTTTCTAAAAAGAGAAACTATTTAAAAGATTTGGAATAGAAAAAGATTATGGTATACGTAAAAATACATAGAATAAATAATTAACTCAATATCGTAATTTTTCTAACTTGTATCAATACGCAGAACGTTGTGGTTTGATTATATCATTACGAATACCAAACAAATACTTATTACTACGAAATTTACATGCTAATAAAATGTAATAGAAGGATTTGCGTTTCAATCTGTGTATATAATGCATAATTTACCAAGAATAAATTACTTCAGTCATGAAATATCAAGAGATTGTATACGAGTATATTTATTTTTAACCTTCCTTTCACATTAGTTTACTGTATTTTCAAGAAGCAATATTTACTGCAGGTAATTTAAAAAAAATATATTTATTTTTTTATGTTTTATATAATGCAGCAAAAAGATAATTGCTTAGAATCTTTTGTTACTGGAATTTAATTAGGAAGTATTGTTTAATTTTTGGTTTTCTTATTTTTGCTTATAATTTAGTACTTGTGAATTTCATTGAATTAGTCAATTATGAAAATATCTCCAAACGAAATTGCATCATATATTGTTTAGTATATATAATATTGAAAAATACATTCAAATATTCCTACTTACAAATCTATTTCAGCCACATTCCATGCTCTTAACTCTTGAAATCTGAGGTTAATAGTGTATTACTAGTGAAGTAAAGCTAAGTCATAATGTATAACCTTTTCTGATGAAAAGTAAATTCATTTTACTAATGGATTTGAATGCTATTCTCTGATTTAAGACATTTTGGTATGCTAATTCCAATACCTTCAAATGAATAATTTCTGTTATTAATTTCATAGAAAATTTTCAATCCTTTTTTTTTGTTTGGCTATACGTTTAACTTACTTTATTTGTTCAAATACAATAAGTGCTTTCTATTGAAATGGTATACAGACTGCTTACATCATAAGAAAATACGCTGTAACTCTTGAGTTTAAAAAAGAATAAGTTAGAGGGAATTAAAAATATGAATATACGTATTGTTCATATTGTTGTGTTTACAGTAAATGTAAGTACATTCACTCACACACACATATTTATGCGTATATAGTTTTTCATATACGTATATACTGTCGAGCCAAAATATTATGAACATCTCTACATTTTTCAATGAACTCGTCTGAATGACGTGGAAGCTACGTAATTAAAAGAGAATTGTATATAACTGCTGCTAGAGAAAGAAAGCTATCATTCTTGCACTTACTTTTGTGAGTGAGAGGAAAGGCGGCTGTCTATGCGAATTTGAAAGAAGGTAGATTTCAATTTCTAGAAGAGTCGGAAGGAGTAGCACCGAAAAAGCATGGCAGGTAAGTTGTTTGTGTTTGCTGTGTTTAGTATTTGTGAAAAGAATGATAGATAATGGTTGAACCAGAAGTTGATACCTAGCTGTTGGATAGCTACGCATCATCAAAGAAAAAGGAAGTCAGAAATTGTTCCACTAAGAAAAGCAAAATTAGCTCCAGACAGTCGATCCGCTGATGTCGAATATGATGCAGATCCAAGTACAAATTTTTCCGAACAGACAGCTTATAGCTGGACTGCACAGCAGAAGTCCAACTCGTTGTTCATGCGTCATTACCAACTACGCCTAGAGTGAAATCAGAAACTTTGAAGCTTAAGTAATATGTGGACATAAATAAAATGGTAAACATAATGTATAAATATGTAGAAGAGAATTTCATCGATGGATGCATTACAATTTCACATTCATCATTTCGATGGTTGTGTCAGGGTGCGCTGTCTTCCACAGTCAAGCATTAGCTCTCTTCATGTACACAGACTGTTGATGGTGGCATTATGCTTTGGAAAACATTCTCATGGGTGACTCTGGGTCCCTTAGTTTAGATAGAAAGGATTGTGAAAGTTATAGACAATCTCAATATGATTGCATATCAGTTACACCCTTTTATGGCGTTAGTTTTCTCAACTGGAAATGGGATCTAGCATGACAGCGTCCCATGTCAGAAGTGTAGAATTGTGTTAAAAGGGTTCGAGGAGCATAAAGATGAATTCCAGTTAATATCCTGGCCATCTAACTTGGTGGTTCTAAATCTGATGTGGCATATTTGGGTTTTTATAGATAAGCACAACTCAGAGATCAAATATCATTATGTCGGAATATCCCAACTTTACACGACCACTGCTTAGACAATTGGTACAACCTGTCTCTAGTCATCTACCAAGAACTTGTGGTAACCATGTTAAAGCGAGTTGAAGCTGTTTTGCCAGCAAAAAAGTGTTGTAACTTGTCACTAAACACGTGTTCACAATGTTTTGGTTCTTCGATGTATATATATGAAGCCAAGTGGCTGAGTGGTAGCGTATCGAGCTTCCACGCCATATGTCCGGGGCTCCATCCCCGGGCTGGGCAAGGTCGACTCAGCCTTTCATCTCTTAAGTGGGTCTCGATAAATGAGTACCAAGCTTGTTTGGGAAATAAAAGCTGGGGTTTCACGCCAGACATCCTACCTGACCGGAACATCTGTTCATGCACGTCAGTGTCCAAGATCCTGAAAACTGATGTGGACACCAAAACTTTTGCCCTCATAGGATGCTGTGTCATTGAGTTTAGTTTATATATATTCCTTAATATCCGGCGTATAACGTGCAATTTTAACACAAAAAAAATAAGATTGAAAACTACCGATGCGCGTTATATGCCTGGTATAAGAATAGAGATTTAAAAATAAAAAAAAAATGACCATAGAAAAAAATTAGATTTCTACATATATCAAAATATTGTCTCTCCTAAGAAAATAAAATTTTTAGTAACTTAAAGGGTTGAAGTTCTAGAAGTACACTATGTTTTACGAAAATTTGTAATAATACCTCGAATGAATAACTTCAAAATATAAAATCATTGCCCTCGTCAGATTTCTTCATAAAAAAAAGAGGGGGGCGCGTTATACGGTGAATATACATAAAAACTAAAAATTGCAGCTTGAATACATAGATGCGCGTTATATGGTGTTGCACGTTATACGCCGGATTTTACTGTAGGTATTATATATATGTTATAAATATTAAACACCTGTAAGTAAATGCAATACATAAGTGAAGGCGCAGAAAACTTTGAATTTTAATTCTTTAAAATAATGGAAAAACATGAATAAATACTTTAGGACCTTAAATTGGTTAAATGAAAATACCAAAAAAGTATTTTATAAAAAGGGATATTTAATGTGTTGCTTGATACATTTATTAACTAAGACGTATGCACATTTTTTTATCCGTTCATGTAATGAAGTTATCAATAAAACTTTGAGAAACACTGTTTTACTCATCAAGAAGTGCTATCTTCAAGTTCTGGACAGCAACTGGAGGCATTGAACTCGCTGCAATGCGTTTTCGGAGTGCTTCGCAATCATGCTTGATTGGATGTAGATCAGGTGGGCACGCTTGTCACTCCATGTTCTATATTATTTCAGTTTCAAGCATGTTCTCCGTAAGCCGAGTTTATTGTCTGGAATTGTCATGCATTAAAAAAGAAGGGATCTCCAATGGCTGCAGTGTAAGTTACAACGAGATATAGGTCCCAATATTTCGTCTGCATAACTTTCGCCAGCCAAATTGCTATTTTGATTAGCAGATTTCCATGCCGATGTGTGCTGATTCCAACAGATTCCAGGACTCCACTTCCTTTATATTTTGATTTTTCCAGGACGAACGTGAGGTTATATCTGTATCCCTTTCACACCTGAAACCTCAAGTGTCAAACTCCGGACTAAATTGGAACTCAACAGTAAACAACATCAGACTTTAATCCAATTGCCTCCATTCTCGATGTTCAGCAGCCTATTTCTTCTCTGTCTGTTAAGTTCCATGTGGTTACCGGAATACACACCATTTACCTACTTATATAGGTGACACCTTCATGGAGTATATTTCGGGCAGTTTGGCTTGACTTCTCGTCCAAACTGTTCACAAAAACAATTGTTTTTGCAACAGAGTATCATCACCTATTTTGCTTTGACGTACTGTAAAAACAAGATACCAGTCATTAGGTGCTATAATAACACATGGATAACTTTGACCTGGTCGATATTTAAACTTTTCTACTGCTTGGAATGCTTTCATCAACTTTAGAATGACACTTTCCACACCAGCAGAATCTGCTACACTTCTTTCTGTTAGTCCTGGTTCAAGATTTCTGACAATTTGCCAAGTCATCGATTCAGGCATATCACATTTTTGTGACATTTTCAAATCACCTTTTCTCAAAATGAAACCTGATCTTTTGAGAGCTATAAAAAGAGTTCTTAGGGAAACACGATTTCTGCGCTATTTCTTTTTTGGTTTCTAAAACCTTGATTTATTTCATTGTGATTCATAAGTATGTTCACCTTATTTTTTTATCTACTTAAAGCTTATACAAAATTATCAGACATAAAAAAACAACACTTTAAGCATTGCTGTAGTTTTTGTTCGAAACGTGCAATTTGATTACACAAGTTCTAATGCAGTTACTAAGCATTAAATTTATATTGTAAAATTCTAAATTGAACAATCTTGAAAAAAGAAATAGTAAAAGTTTTAATTATACTGTTCGAATTCTTTTTCTAGTCGATTATCAAAGATAACTAATATAGTAGGAAAAAAAACGAATAAATTCATAAATCCTGAAAAAAGTTATACATATTAATATCATAATGGCGATAAGTGTAGTGTGGAATAGTAAGTGAAGAAAAAAATTGAATTAAAAATGTATTGTAAAGCAAAAATATGTAAATTATTCATCAGAGAGCTCCTCTCAAGCAATCGTTCATATATTCCTCATTCTTTTTCCAGAAGTTTGAATTGAATTTTTAATTTTCCTTTTCATTGCATTTTTCATCAAAAACTGAAGTTTCAGAAACACTAACTTATGTCAGAGAGACTAGAAGTATCTCCTTTGAATCTTTATTTCCTAAACTTTGTTTCTTTGAAGAATCTTCAGAAGAGTTGGAAGGGTACTCGGTGTGTGTGACTTCTCCTTTTTCAAAAAGATTTAAGATTACTAAGCAAAGAGTTCCACAAAAAAATAAAAAATACAGGTTTTGTTTTTTATTCTCTTCGAGCTTAGATTCAACTAGCTGAATTAATTAAAAAAGGCTTTCTGTTTCATAAATGTTATACTTTTTAATACGCGCTTTTCGTTAATCCATTTCAGTTCTCAGATTTTTCTCATCGTTGTTATAAATATTTTATTTGGTTATACAAACAAATTTTTTACTAGGAAAAAGTTATAAATTTAAGACTATTTTTGAAAGGAGATAACCTACTAATCACGAACACAAGCAAAAAAATCTAAAATAATGAATTACAGACTGGATTTTTCTTACATGGTATCTTCATGTTTCTATTTTGGTACTGACGATCCTTCATTAAGTAATCTCATTATAAATATTTGCTTTCATAAGCAACTGAAATATAATGTTTTATTTTTCTAAACAGTGAATCCAGAGAATCGAATTAATATTGTTATTAATAAACTCACTCAAATGTTTAAATTTCCACCCATTGAATTAACAATTTCTTCAAGTTTCAACTTTTATTTGATAATGTTTTCAAAAGTTAGTGGTATTTTTATACTTCATTTATACATTAATTTACGACTTTATTCTACTTAATGCAGTACTTCTCGAACTTTCAATGCTTGCGACCCAATATCCACAATCCCAATTTTCATCACGCCCCCTTCATACAATAACAATGTATTGAATTCGATAACAAGATACTTTGATGTTAATGCTACAATACGAATTTAATCTCTCTGCCACTGGCGTATATATACGTCTCGCTCAGCTCTCGTCATCGTCTCTCTGCGTGAATTGCCCAGGACGTATATATATGTCTTTCCGAAGCACGATATTTTCTGTGTTCACTGCTATTCATAAAATTATTCCGAAGGCCTTGGAATGCAACAAAATGACCGTAACAGTGTTTGCGAAGGATTTATTTTATTTCAGAGTATCTTCTTATTTATTCCCCTTCTCCCGTCTTTCCCCCCTTAAATACACCACATACTCATGCATACGTGCAAAACGGGGGCATTGTGGAGCGAATCGCGTAACTTTTAATCCGCAGTTAAGGGATTATAAACCGTATAAATTATCAAGATAAATGTTATTTTTGCATATAAATTTATGTATGATAAGCCTTGTTAATTATTAAACTTGTTCTTAACTTAGTAATGTTAAATTAATTAGAAAATTGTGGGCAGTACTGATATTATTATAAGTGTATTATATTCGTATTTATTTTTCATTATGTCTTATGTTTATTTTTCATTATGTCGACTTTTCAATATGCTCGCGCCCCCCTCCTAGGATTATCACGCCCCCCACAGGGGGCGCACCCCATAGTTTGAGAAGCATTGGCTTAATACTGCCTTCGCTTAATGTTAGAAAATAAGACCCGTTTTCAAGTATAAAAGAACTCCAAAAGTAATATTATATTCTGACTTCACTATCATGCAGAAAATCACTTATTTCATAATTCTCATCATTTTTATCCGAGTTGACGCATTTTTTCTGGTATAAAATGTGTTTTGCATTTTTATCCTATACCATAATGTTAAATGAGCTGTCTCTTTACAAGTAAAATAAGAAATTAACTATTTTTTAAATATTTTGAAATTAAAAGAAAAACTACATTATAAACAAACGTGTGGATGACAATGTTGCAAATTTTCAAGAAAGTTGGGCATTTTTCTGTCTGAAAAGTACTCTATGTTTAGTTCAGGCTGTCGTACATTTGATGAAGACAGCTTTAATCAATTCTGTTTCATTCTGTGCGTCCACGTTCCTCTTTCTTGGAATTAATGCATGTGAACAGATTAAAAATTGAAACAAGTTTCTAGCTTTTAATTTTTATATAATATATTTTTTTTTTATATTAGATCATTTAGGCTATCCCATGAATGGGGTATATTATTGAACTTATAAATTTATATTATATTTTTTGTCAAAAGTTGGGCCTGAAAATATAAATAGTCATAGACGATGTCGGCTAAATTCGGACGCTCATTATTTTCCATTAATGATTGATTGAATATTAACGTCGCACTGTTTAGCTACACGAGGGCTTTTGGCGACGGACCACGTAATTTTGAACCATGGTCAAGTGACGTGGACGACACCTGAGCTGGCACCCCCCTCTCCTAACTACCACACCACACCAACGGGAGGAGTTATTTTCCATTTAAGACAAACAGAAAATATTGCTTCAGTGTAGAATCTCACATTATCATTTTCCTCTTCGTGCTTAACTTTTGGCTGTGAATGTAACCATTGGAGATAATATATGTTTGAATTTAGATTTATTTAATTTTTTAGTGGCAGCTTATGCGATATATGTTTCCTCACTTATTTGCATTTCACTAAAGTGCAGCTTTAAAATTAATACAGCTTAAGTAGAAATACAATATATGTAATAAATTGCTTTTAATTCTAGTTGTGCTTAGAGACTGTTTATTCACTTTTTAGTTATTTTAATGTATACATAAAATGGGATTTTAGTAACTCATCATTTGTCTAGACAAGATATACATATTCTATCAAAGTTTGAAGGTTACAGGTTATATTACGCTTGAGAAGAGCCATTTCAAATGCAAAATGTTGGCATATCAATGAATGGCCTCATTGAAAATTCTTCACGGCTATTGTGAAAGAAAATACTCATATATTTATGTTTTTGATAAGGAAATATACTTGGATTATTGACACTTCAGCGTAGAGACAATTGATAGAAAAATAACTTTTCTTATGATAAATTACTCGTGTTGGGTGGCATTTCATCTTTTTCAGTGAGAAGTTGGACATTTGATATGCGATCAATAAGTATTTATTTATAATATAACAGTGTGTGTGATTAATATACCCTAGTCCTATATTTTCTAAAAAAAAAGTTTTAAATTTATTTAGCTTCCTAAATGTAATTTCACGAATGTTACTTAGCTTAACAAGAGTACATTTTTTTCACGTTTGTCAAATTTTACTTATACTACGCCTCATTGAAAAAAATTGAACTGTTTTTATAAAGACAGCATCCTTAAATTTTGAACCTTATACTAACTCCTCGTTTTATTTAATATGCTTCTTTAAAGGAATTTTTAAAACTATTGATTTATCAAGAATTGAGAATCTTGAACCATGAACCATGTTAACCATAGAATTAGACTTTGGTTAATTTTTAAGAAGAATGCAAATTAGTTGCATAAAACTCAGTATTTTTTTTTTCTTGCACATTGTTGAACCTGTAGTTATCTGACATTTTGGTCTCAAATTCAGCAATTTATATGTTTAGATGTTTGAAGAACTCCACTTAAATACTTTATTACCATAACAAGAACAACATGATTTCTTCTTGAGTAAGACATTATTATAAAGAATGAAATCTTTGTATCTGTTATACAAACTATATTGTTCAAAATATAAACTGAAGCAACCCTAAAAATAATCCTATGATCTCGAAATTTTTTATTGCCAATTT
Source organism: Trichonephila inaurata madagascariensis (assembly GCA_019973955.1). Classification (NCBI taxonomy): domain Eukaryota; kingdom Metazoa; phylum Arthropoda; class Arachnida; order Araneae; family Nephilidae; genus Trichonephila; species Trichonephila inaurata. The sequence continues at coordinate 414,039 of BMAV01026690.1, read as the reverse complement.
CTTGAAACTATATTTGCAATATTAATAAAAGTATATGATTAAATTATTATCCCAAAGTGAAATTAAAGGTCATATTCATAATTGTTCCCAAAGCGAATTTTCAAATTAACCATTTCTTGACACAACTTTGATATTTAGATTTACATAATTATTAATTTATACATTTTGAGTTAGCATTTATGTACTTGAGTATTCTTGTATGGTATGCAAATATTGTACCAAATTAAGAGAAAACTTTTGATATTTAATGTTTCTATATTTTTTGATAAAAAAATGTGATTTCCACTGACCATTAATTTCCGAGAATTTCTAAATAAATCATGGCTGAAATAAATATTTTAAAACTCTGAATCAATTTTGATACAAATATTATAAATCGAATATCATATCAAGTATAGAATTACGTAAATGTATAAGTACAGCAGAAATAGTTTAAATCTTCCTCCTACGTCGTAGGGTTGTCACTACTAGACAGTTTATAAACACCTCCATCCAACAGAGTCGAGAAATACTAAGTGTATACTGCAGGAAGTTAGAGCTATAAGATCTTCTCAGTTGTTGGATATTTTATTTCCAAAAGGCTAGACGTAAGAAGATAGAAACCATGTTGACAGAGACCAGGGTGTGTGTGTGTGTTGGCAGATCAAGAGTCTGTTGCTGTCAACTATAAAATGTTGATAAGATTCTCTACCAGAAGAGTTTTAAGAAATAAGAAAAAGTTGTAAACAAGAAAAGAATTTTTTTCACACTTTCATTTCTTAACTTACTTAATTTCACTCTAATATAAACATACAGCAAGATTTCATTTAGAAAACTGTATCTGATGCATTTCTTTTGGATGAAATTAGGAAGATGAAGAAGTACATGAATTTATATATCTCTGTATGGCTAGATTAAAATTAAAAAGAATATAAATTCCACTGATTTGCATATTTAGATGAGAATGGTTCATCTAAAATGCCCATATAACTCAGGTGCCTAGTGTAGAAAGATTACGCATAAGAGATGGAATTGACAGGTTAATTTGAAATCTTATTTTCTTGTGTATAAGAAAAAAAAGTGTAGCTGTAAAACTGGTATGCATGCCAAACCTTTAATTGCAACCGGTGTATATATCCGTCTCGCTCAACCAGTGCTTTAAGGACCCCGGACTTATATATGCGTCTTTTCGAAAAACTGTTCTTTTCTTTTCACTGGTATCAATTACCACTAATCCGAAGGCTTTGAGATGATAAAATGACCTTGTCAGTGTTTGTGATGGATATACTTATTTCAGAGAGGTATTTGCTTATTTGTGCCTTTCCTTTCCCCCCCCCCTCCCGATGGTCTACACTCGGGTGTATGTGAAAAATGGTGGCACTAGTTAGAGAACTGAGTAACTTTTAATCGTCAGTCAAGGGGTTAAGTTGTTATTACTTTTTTGATTAACATTTTTCAATAAAAACTATTCATAGTAAAGCGTTTGTAAATGTTTGGAAGTTTCTGTTTTTTAGTAATTATATAATAATGATCATAGTTAAACTTAAATTTGATTGATGTTGTTGAGCTGATGGAATTATTGAATTGTATTATAATTTATTTCCATATACATAATACCACTCCACTTAGAAAGTTTTGCAATCATCTTCATAAATTTGATTGTTGTAGTGAGTTGTTATAGGAAGATATTTGGTTGCATTATATGAAGCCTCTCACATAATACCGCACATGGTAGGAATTTTTGTAAACATTTTAAACATGATAAATGATGGGAAACTTAATTCAATAAAATATAAATGCTAATGTTTTTGGTTTTATTATGATTGTAATTGGATGATAGTTTGTTCCTCAATTCACGTTCATCAAAGTTAGATCAATTAAAGTTCAACATGTAAAATAAAAGATATCGGTTCGCTGAATTCAAATGGAACAATTCAAATTCGCTGCAATTCACTTAATGGTGAATCATGAAAAATAGGAAAGTGGTCTGAGACAATGAAGCTGCCATCCTCGTCATTTGAATGATATTGAAAGTGACAAATTCATTGATATTAAACATTTGTCAAATGATGTGACGGAGGACGTATTTAATTAAACCCAACATTGATGCAAAAATATTATTAAAGAACTTATATTATTTTTAAGTTACAATGGTCTAGCAAATATAAAGCTTTTATCAGCATATAAACCAATGTTGTAAGCCTTGTTTTTAAAATAATCTTCAATTGATTCTGATTCCAATATAACTCATTTAATTTCAGCTAAAAATAATCAGAAGAAATATAAATTTGATACTGAAGCAAGGAATATCCTCAAAATATAAGTTTGTCTTATTATTTATAAGAAAACATTAAAAATAAATTGCATCCCGTCTTGTTTTTGCACGTTCTGTTTTACTTAAAAGTAAGTCGAAAAATCAAGATAAAAACAGCGTAGACGTATTTCTCTGATTATTTTTGAAATGTTTTATTATTTCTATTTATATTCAAAATGCAAAAATAGAATAAACAAATTTAATCATTGAAGTTATATTAAAAAAAAATAATATGCGAAATATTATTTGAATGAAAGTTTTTTGAATTTATCTATTACGTATTTTATTTTATATTTTTCTTTCTTTTAATTAAGTATATAAATGTGTGTGCTGCTTTTTCGGATAAGAAATGTGATTTCTGCTTAGATTTTGATTTGTCTCTGTTCTTCGAATCGAAGAGATGGCAAATCTAAATTAATGATATAATATTGTTTAACAAAACTTCTTAGAAGCTAGTTAAAAATATCGGATTTGCTCACATCGTTACCAGAAAGCTGTATTTCACAATGCCTCTTGATAATGTTTTATTAAGAATTTCTAGTTTCCAATTTTTACTTAATCATTAAAACTCCTTGTTTTGCCTGTCTCGAAAAACTCTAATTAATATCCTTAAGAGACCAGAAAAGTTTTCTGTAATTCGAAGTTATAAGCGTTCAAAAAAATATCTGTATCGTTAATTTTAATATAATCCCTCATATTTTTTTTTTCTGCAAGTACGTTAGATATATAATTATAAGATTATTTCCTCGTTATCAGTTAGGAATGATTTCTTTTTTAAAAAAATGTGTCTTAAAAAAAAAGAGCTTTCATGGGCTTTTCAAAACAAATTGCGTATTTTAAGCCTTCTTTTTCTCAAAGAATAGGTTTGTTATCGACAAAAAAAGGCAAATGAGAAATAAGAATATTACCCGTAAAATGAAAATATGATATATTTTTTCTCAATGTATAACAAATATTCTCCTACATACTCCTTTCTTTACGTCTTGATGCTTCAAAATGCATGTTTTCACCCAACACAGTATTATATCCAACTTTAAATCTCCTTTTATATATACGGAAAAAAATACTATAAAATATGAAACTGAATTGATTCAAGGAATAAATGTTTTCCATGTTCTTTTATTGTGTTTGTGTATTTTTTAGTTATTCTCTGAAATACATTAATCGTTTTACTTAGTTACATTTATATACAAATGCAACTGTTTTATATTTTTAATAATTTTATTTAATTGAAGATTGTGTTGAATCTCAAAATTTTTTTCCTCAATATTTTTTTCTCTTTTTGTTACGTTAATTCACGATTCTTTGGTAAAACGATTTATTTGAATTTTTCACTCTTATTTTTTTTTCCCCTATATTAAAAATTATTCTGAATTGCAAAGGAATCCAACAAGAAATGATAACTTGTGAATGAGGTATAACTATTCGAAATGCTAGTAGATGTAAAATATACCAATATTTTTCTGATAATATTGTGCTTAATTTTTTGATAGTTTGAAATTGGTGTAATAACATAAAACACGTTTAAGTAATATTTATTCTTAAATGCTTAAATTTCCATTCAATTTACCTTAGTTTTTATGCAAATGTTTTTTTTTAAATAGTTTTACTTAAAAAAGTGTTTTTCAAAATGCATTTTAAAACTCATTCAAAATAAGTACGTTTTAAGTAAAAGCAACGACCATAGCGAGTCTTTGAATGCAAATGTGTTGAAGTGAGTGAAATTGAATGTTCAACTAAATGTTACAAATTGATTTAAATTTTCTCAACAAACTTTGGCGCTTGGTGAACATATGTCACTATTTAAAACAAAATGTGCAAAATGTCTAGGTGAAACATTGTGGTCATTATCAGCAACTACTTGTCAGTTTGGTAGCGGTGATGTTACCATTCCGTATTAGTAGCAACAGGCTAACCATAGGAGGACGTAGCTTCAAAGAGACAGCGATTAGGACAGATCAATTGTTAAGGCGGATCTCATAATATTTGATCATCGATATCAAATATCTGACGTGTAATCGGGATACCAGTTAGAGCAAGTTTAGGCAATATACCACTCAGAAAACGGGTTCTGAGCTTATTGCGCCTCCTACGTCAAATACCCTTTATTGTGCTTTTCCACAAGTGCGTATTTGACGGCATCTATGTGTGGGATTCGTTAGATACGAATGCTCAATACTTCAATAAGATCGCTTCTAAATGATAACCTATGATGAACAAAGTCATATTCAGATATCGGGATAGCTGTGGATTATTAACCTAATAGTCCCCTGTTAAATAGCTAGAAGACAAAGTTATGGTCGAAAGTGGCTTTTCAATTGACAGCCAAATCCCGTAATACCATAGTAAGCGTATGTAATCAAATTCAAATAAATACGGCCTTCATTTCAACTGATTTTTCCTCGAGCCTTTCAAACATTTCATTGCTCAGCTAAGTAGACAGTTATTTACCTAAAATAACAAGCTTGGAAATCTGGAGTGGGCAGGTGAATTCTCCTTTCTCATGGTCAAGTCAATCCAACTTGACTATCAGAGAGAGAGAGAGAGAGAGAGAGTTAAGGATAATTTTAAGAATCAAGTAGGGTCAGACTGCAGTTTGCATATTGTCAATAGGAGGATAACGCCAATTTGATTGACTCAATGCATGTAACTGCCTCGCATGCAAATAAGATTCAATTGTTTTCACATTTCAACACGTGTACAGTACGTCTACGATTCTTTCTTAATTCATCCTATTTTTTTGTAAAGGACGTGCGTATCTAAAATTTTTCCTATTCTTTATTTTATTTGTAATGGAATTCATCAAACAAATTTAATGTAGTCTTTTGGATATGGAGGTTCTACAAGAATATGCTCTAATCATGTATATTGGTTTGTAATTAAGATAATTTTTTTGTCTCTCTATGGGGAAAATGAGGTAGATAAGTGATAATAATCATGAAAAAAGTAAATTAAGGTAAAATAATAGTCTCTTTGTGTGTTGTATATTTAATGGGAATTTCCTTAGTGTAAGGGAAAAATCGAAATCTATTTTATTGAAGAGTACCAATCATTTTTTTTTTCGTGGATCATAAATTTATCTAGTTTCATTTACAACTTAATTTTCACTACCAAACATTATTTTGTAGTAATAAGATATATCCACTTAACGTGTTATTTTTTTTATGCTATGTTGCCCACCACCAATATTGATATAAATCCCTTCGAAATGGTTATCATTTAGATATATCAGCTTCTTTAACAATATTATAAATTTTATTTCATTTCATTTTGCGTGTTTATTCAAAATCATTCAAAAACTTCAAATGATATCAAATATGTAGAAATGTTTTTTAATTACTATGTATTCTTGGATTAATCACAATCATATTTCATTGGGAAATAAAATAAATTTTCTAGATGAATTGAAAGGTAGACAAATTTCTTACATATGAATTACTATACATTACCATTTTGAGAAATGAAGCACTAAGGGGGAATTGGAGGTGCGCAATCCTATCATAGGTTATTGAATACATTGTTTCTTCTTTCAAAGATTTATTATCCATATATAAAATACCCCAAAAGTATTAAAATACCTTTCATGAATAATTAAGAGCATTTAAAAGTTATATTTGTTAGAGTTTAAAGTATTTTTAACACACTAAACTGCTTAATTTATCAAACATCTCGGGATAAAAACTCATTTTTTCGGGGTAATGAGGTTGTGGTATACGAATGTTACGTCTTAGTTTTGAGCAATGTACATAAAGTTTAAAATATAAATATATATATATATATAGCCATGTCCATATAAAATATTTTGAAAAAATATGAATATATAAACAAGGCATTATCATTGGTTTCAACTTACATTTATTTTATATCTCTTGGTAATAAACTTAAATCAAATAAAAAAGGTTTAGAGGTATATATTTTTAAACTGTTTGTTTTAAAGTAACATCAAAACAAAAGAATAATATTCAGAGGGGAAAAATATATTAATAATCTAAAAATAATCTCAACAGAAATAACAAAAATAAGTCGCGCCATGTCAACATATAACTAAGGAATTTATTACGCTGGATAAATTAGCTCTCCATGTTTTAAATAGCATTGCTTTTGAGATTCATTTTTACAAAAACGTATAAAGCTTCTTTGTTTGCTAAAATTAATTGTCACGAGCATTTATATACATTTAACATTTTTCCTTTATCTTTGAATTTTTCAAATTATTAAAGTCGAAAGATAACAAGTGATAAGGAAGAATTTTAAGTCGTAGAAACATTCCGACATTCTGATTTAAAACTGCAACACATGAAATCACTTCGGATGTAAACTAACCGAAAAAAATTATTTCTCTAATTATAACACGGTTTGTTGTTAATTATTTTTAAGATGCAAAATAAAAATAAAAAATAAAAAATATTCCATTGGTATCTGAGTCTTTCTGAAAGATTTACATATTTTATGCCTTGTCTTTTTACCGAATACATTTATTAAGACATTTAAATATCATTTTTTAAGATTAAAATTATTTTGTATATTTTTATATTTTATTTACTAAATCATGAAGTCAAACCTAACATAGGAGCACTCTCTTTGTTCATGACATATGAAGCTCTCTCTTTCGTTTTTCCATAAACAAAGTATTCTTTGCAACAAACTATTTCAAGTTCAAAGGAATTGATCAGCTACATTTCGAGATTCACGCACGTAAATGCCTGGCTAAAGAACTCATTGAAACAGCACACTTCTGGCAGATACAGTCTATTTAAATAGAGCAAAGCCTTTCTTCTGATATCCCTGCCATTCTCGAAATACATTAATCGAAAATGGAGCGTTTCAAGGATGCGATAAAACATTCGGCTTCGAGCAATGAGAAAGCGAGATAGGTGATGTCGAATGCCGAATGAGTAGTTTTCGATAATGTGAAATCTTGATATTCCAGCTACTTGAGCAGCACTGCAAACGATTTTCGGATGATGCGAATGGTTTCTGTAACAGAAAAAAAATGCAGAAAATACTTTTTCTCTCGTCAGTTTTTGACGACCTGAGTATGCATAGCAAAATTCTTACCCTTATGCAGAAAGCTCCATATAAATATTCAATGTTTACTCTTTAGTTTTCTATCTGGAAAAGAAAGAGAATTACTTCTTGCATATAGTTTCAAAGAAAAGTCATTTTTCCCCCATCCAACGCACACACACTTGGACATGTGAGTAGCTATTAAAACTATTCGAACCACAGATGCGGCTTTAATATATATATATATATAGTTAGGAAATAATAGTTTAAATATATATATATATATATAAAGATAATAAAAATAATTATAAATTCCAGAAATAAAATGAGCCTGTAAGGATTTAAAAAATGTATTGCAAGATATTTCATCTAACCATCAGCTGTAATTTATGGTGAAACAACGCCGTCCAAGGGATCGTGACTATTCAGTTATCATGGCCACTTGCTTTAAGTCAAATCTCTCCCTCTTCTTTCTTCTTTTTAAATCATAATACCAAAAATCCTATTTTTATAGATACTCCTCTTAATATTTTCAAACAAAATTAAGCAATGTTTTTGTAATATATATTGTGTGTGAGAAAGTCAGAGTATACAAGTTTATTGCAGCTGCCATTTAAGATTATATTCGAAATAGTAAAATAATGTTATTATTGCGAATATTGTATAAAATAAAGTAAGTAACTTGTAATTGGATGTGGCATTTGAATTACTCTATGTTATATTTAATTTGTTAAAATTGTATTATTCACAAACAACGCTGTCCCTTATGTTACAATAGCGATTCAATGGGAACTCGGCAAAATCTTGATGAGAGAGCCAAGTTGGCGACTTGGTGACCCTATGGATTCTTCTAAAAATAAGTGAAGAAATACACTAATTTAAAGACCTATGACGCAAGCAGATATTTTTCGAATTATCCACGTGGTCTATAAATAGAGAGATGATCGCCTAAAGTCAGTTAGTCTTGTTTCAACCAGTCGTTAGTGAGTATTGTTTTGCCTTGATCGTGATTACCGATTAGCTCGGCTGTGCTTCTGAATAATCTTTTACATACGTGTATTTTAGACACTGATAATTGTGTCTAAGTGCTGTTGAAGGTGTGAAGACCTTCTGAGACTTATTTGGTGAATATTGCTGCTGCATCCTGTATTTTAGGGATTAGATTTTCGACAATAAATTCTCATCCCTCTTAAAGAACTGTCTTGTTCTTTGTGACTGATTTGCATAAAATCCTCGAACCCTGATCAACGTAGCATTATTTTTACATTTGAAATGATGCAACCACATTTTTACATTCTCATTTTAATTATAAACAAAAAATATATCTCTCATTTATAAATAATTTGTTCGCCTCAAGGTATTCTTCTTTTTCCATTTGTTTATATTCGTATTAGATTCTCAATAAATTATTTACTCACATTAGTTAAGAATTCAGCCAAATTTGAACTGCATTAATTTATATTGAAACGAAGAAAACGAAAAATTTTCAACACTGAGAGCAAATTAATTTTCACACAAAAGAAATAATGAAGAAACCATTATTTTGAATATTGAGAATAAAGTACTTTAAATCAGTATTTAATATTTTTATATTTTAAAAATGAAAAATATATAATTTAGACAAGCAGAAATTAACTAAACTTTCAGAACATAACAATATAAAGGAGAAACAAATTTAAGGGTATATTAAAAAAACATTCTTCCCTTTTCAAAGTTTTATCGTTGAAGTTCTCCCTTTTCTCTGACTTGTTCGTAAGATAATTTTTATGGAAAATGTGCAAAACTGAAAATTTCACTTTGCCTTTTGCATTTTTCATTAACGGATATTTACTGTTGTTAATTACTGTTGTTTCTTTAATTATCTTGAAATACTGGATATTTTATATTATAATTTTCATTTCTTTCTCTATTTTTTTCTTTAAAACTGCTAGAAATGTTGAATTTGCCAATTTAATTGGTTATGTGTTGGTCATCTCTATGGAGAAGTAAAATTGAGAATCTCCTTCTTTTCAGGCACAAATAAATAATTATTTTCAACAAAAATATCCCTAATTTTACTTCAAAAATTATTTCTGCAACATACTAATTTGAAATTTCAGGAAATGTCTTATTCGTTTATTATTTCTTCATTTATCAAAGTTTTTATAATTAGAAAACACTGAAACCACTTCTGTACCTTTTATTTATGTATTTCTTCTGTTTAAAACTAATTATTAATGTTTATTTAATAGTATGTCTTCTTTAAGAAATCTATTTTAGACTAACAAAAAGGCGTTTCCACTGATTTTCAAATTATTAGCCTCTTTTTGTACTCAAAAAATTTCAGAAAATAGTTTTTATGTTAAAAAATATACTTAAAAATCATCAAGTTAATAAATAAGTAATATCTCAGTGAATAAAACAATTAATTGAAAATTTATCAATCTATATATTTTGAACAGGTATACTAATTTCATATCATGAGTATCAACATTAAGCATCGAAATGCAAAATATTCTGTTTCATTCATGAAAATTAACTTGAATTTTAAAAATTATTTGTGATGTTATGGCCATTTATTTTTCTTAATTATCTCTATATTTTCTGCATAGCTTTAGAAAACATTTAATGATAAATTTATTTTTGATGCAAATTATTTGATTGATGTTTCATAATTTGAATATTTTGGATATTTTTACACTGGAATTTTTTTTAATGAAAGCAGATTTTTACTAATTCTCGATTGCAACACAAGTATCATATATGGTTTACAGAAGTAATTAAAATAAACAACATATGCAAAGAAAAGGAATAAACGAATTACAAAGAAAAATTATGAAATAAAATCAATGAAGTTACAAAATGAAGTTAACACAACTTTACTGTTAACATGTTTCGAACAAAATTCTGTGGCCACATGTTTTTAAAAACATGAAAGTCACATGGATTTTCTTTCTTCATTTAATTTAAACAAAAAATAATGAGGTATCCAGCACTTTGTTTACCATAAGTTGCACAATAACACGGTTCAGAAGGAGCGATGTTAAGTTTGTTAAGGTAAATTTTAAAATTATGACTAGAAAGAAATTGACGGATTTTAAAACTTGAAAGAAATTGATTGTATGACAGTCTTCATAGATTGGTCGAATAACACATCTTTTGGTAAAGAATGAGCGGTATTAAATTATTAAATGACGATTTTTTGCGTTTAATTGAAGCTATAATTTTTCTAAGCATTCAACGACAGTAAATCAATTTTTATAACAACTTATTTAATTGGAGATATGTTCTAATATCCCAATAAAGTATCTTCTAATTTTAAATAATATAATTTAAATATGAACTACCTATCTTTGTTAAAAATTTTATATACATCAAAGATAAAATGGAAAATAATTACATAATTAAAATTAATGTATACTATTTTTATATTTTATATATTTTATTTAACATATAACTATTCAATTTCTAATTTAGTTAATTTAAGAAAGTTTTTAAAATAATTTGATGTGTTTAATGAAAATGGATTCCCTTAAAAAATTAAATGTTTGGAAGATATCGATTATGTATTCAATATTCAGTCAGAGAGAGAGAGAGTGAAAGTATTAGAGTTTCACACATAAAATTTCAATTTCTCTATTTCTTTTTTCCGTATGTAATGCTATCTTAAATTTTAAAAAAAAATTAATTTAAAAATATTCTAATCTTAATTTTTTTTCCTTAAAGGATGCATACATGTTTTTTCAGATTCACTAGAAACAAATCAAGAAATTTAATAAATCATTACATGCAATAATTTTCTTTGATTAATTGTTTTTTTCTTAATAAGCTCTAAGTAGAGAAGTTATTTTATGTTTTAATTAAACATTAATATTGAAAAAATGTAGTATATAATGTATGAAAATATCATTTTAGAAATTAAGGTAATAGTTTAATAAAATTTTAAATCTAGTATTTATAATTCGTAACATGACTGATTTGTATTTTATAAATGTAAGTGTAAGAATTTTAACTCAACATCTAGAATTCATATAAATCATTATTATAATGTCACCAGACTAAGACTTCAATTCTAAATGTGAATAATAATTGATTTGCCATCAATCATTCTCTTGTTGAGTTATTTCATATAATACAGAAAACGTTCCATGATTTCTGAAACCATTTAGAATCAATCGTTATGATATTCTCGCCTTCGTAATATGACAAGTTTCATACAATTAACCATTAATTTCCAATTTGTCAGATGTAATTAAAATTTATGGAGGACTATTACACGAAATGGTGAAAATTATCTACGTAATTGCATTATATGTCTAATTTTACCATTATGCTCTGAATACAGCCGTATGGATTTATTACATAAAATATGCCGTTATTAATTAAGTATTGTTCATTAATTAGGCTTATTTTGTTCTTATTTTAGTATAAATAATACGTCAGATCAAATATTTATCAATACTTCTCTTAAAAAATAGATTCATATTTTTCGTCACTTCTAATATTGACACCCACAAAAAATTACCTTAAGGTATCCGACTACGTTCGGAACCATGATTTTAAAAAAGAGCATAAATGGATAATTTTCTTGATATTTAGTGTCACTTAGATTAGAATAAATGTATACAATTGTATAAAGGACATTATGACAAAAAAAATGATGATTTAAATACAATATTTTGGCAAAAAAATAACTTAGAATAACCTTTTTTTCCAAATGTTCTCCTTTTTTAAAAAATGCTTCTATTGTTTTAATATTTTGCCTGTATATAGCTCAGACCTCTGTACAGAGGCTCAACTATGATTTTTGAAAAATTCAAATTATTTTCAGAGTTACAACCATTTGAAATAATGATCCGCGTATTTTCTTAAAATTTCTCCCTTCTGTTTTCGTAAAACCTGGATAAACCGACTTCCGAGTTATGCATTTCAAAAATTCTAGTTGAGCCTCTGTAGGGAGGTCTGAGCTGAGAATACAGGCAAAATATTAATACAATAGAAGCATTTTTTACAAAAGGAGAACATTTGGAAAAAAGGTTATTCTAAGTTAATTTTTTGCCAAAATATAGTATTTAAATAATTTTTTTGTCATAATGTCCTTAAACCAATTGTATACATGTATTTTAATCTAAGTGACACTAAATATCATAAATATTATCCTTTTACGCGCTTTTGCAAAATCACGGTTCCGAAAGTAGTCGGATACCTTAATGTGTTTAAGTTGCTTTTTTATATATATAAATTTATGCATATGTTATATATGAATTTTTTTATTATTTCAATGAAAAAATAATTTTCAGGACTTAATGTTTTTATATAATTTATTATAAAATGTATATTTCAGGTAAATTATTGTAATAATTTGATATTAAAAAAAGCCTACACACTAGAAAATAATATTTGTTCTTTCTTTCAGCTATAAAATCCTCATTCAACAAGGTGACACTATGGCTTTCCGTATGTCCCTATGGATCCTGTTCATATTGCCAAAGATCTTAGTAACTGCTAACGTTACTGATGTCTTCAATGACACTTCACCAAATGCTACCGTTTGGCCGAAAAACGAGTGGAGTGGAGCTGTCATCCAACAGGTTGTTACTCTGTCGGTCATCATCCTCCTTACTTTGATAGGAAATACAATTATCGTGCTCGTCTTATCTTTATCTCGATATCGAAACCGTTCCTCCAGAGTAAACATCTTCATTCTGAACCTAGCAATTGGTGACTTAGCAGTCTGTTGTATTACCATGACGTCAGAACTTCTTTTCGAGGTAAGTTAATATATGATATTTTATCAAGAGACTTTACGAAAATCGATTTATTTCACATAATAAAATTACATTTAGTATTATTTTTAAATCCGAGTGTCGCTCTTTCACGGCATTAATAATCAAAAAAATTGTAGCTCTCTAGGTAATAAAAATAAATATAAGAACGCAATGATCTTTTGCAAATTATTTGGAAAATACAATCTAAAGTTTAAATCAACTGTAATGTAATATTTCCAAAATATAAAAATAAATTTTGAAGCTCTCTCTCTCTATATATATGTGCGCGCATGTTTTCCTTTTCAATAAGAATTTAGCTTCCTTAAACAAAAGTCGAATAATCTCAAAATTCGCTTGCGTATCATATACTTTTAGATCAAGAACTTAAATAAATAAATTACAGAGGACACAATGAATGTTAACTCTTTTGCTAACATACACTTTTATACTGCATAAATGACATTACGCAAGGTAGGTAACAATTTCAGACGGTTAAACATTTTTCGTTGTTGCCTTTGTTCTGACCTGGACAAAGGTCTGGAGACACAATCAATAAAGCCATCGCGACGATGGTGAAGATCTTTAGCTAATTAAACAATTTCGAAAGTAGTCTCGCACAGTCAAGGTGCTTTAAGCTTATTGGCCATACCGAGCTATAGGTCGCTACCTGCATCAAACTGAAACGGGTTAAGCAACCCTTTTGTCAGTGGCTATTGCAAGTTTCTTGTCGAAATGAAAATCCAGAAGATCAAAAAGCACGAATACAAATCAAGATTGTATGACTGTACGACAGGCCAGAACTTTTCTAACGTCATCATTTACCATTATCCAACATGTTACACCCTCTTCCAAACCACCCATGGTACCTTCCCCCCATTTCATTGTGCTTGACAGTCACTGAGTTATGCTCACAACGGCTTTTCTCTTTTTTTAACACTGTAATATCAGCATAGTCATCCAGATTGTTACCGTAACTAATCATAATGACTGGCAGCAAACTGGTATTCTCAGGAAGGAATACAGTTTGTCTTGGAAAAGAAAACGAAATGTCGAATCTATGTGTAGAAGGGTTCGAACTGGCAGGCCCAGGACATCAGAGATAAGATCTCTGTGTCGCATTAGCCTGAAAAAATTAAATACGGGGATTTTTGTATACATTTGCGTCACACGATGAAAACGCTTCGCAAGAAAATGAAAAGAAATCAGGCTTACATGTGTTTTATTATCAAACCAAAGGTGAAGTAAATATGACATGTAAAGTAGCTGTCATTAATGCCGGTGGTCGCCACACTTTTTGACCTCACGTACCATTAAATTCATAGTTTAAATCACGCGGGGCCCTATAATAGGGTTTTTTAAGAGTTAAATATATTTATAAAAAATGTGATCTAAGAACACAACCAATGCATCTTAAAACATAACTTTCTGAGTGAGTATATTCCACATTTTTTCTGGGGACCAGCAAAATTTTCTCGCGGGCTACTAGATTTCCACGGACTACCACTTTGGTAACCTCTGATTTATGCATACAAAAGAGGACTGCAAGGGGGTTTTATTTATAAGGTTATTAGTTTATCTACAATTATTAATTTGGCTATTCTATGCATATCAGTTCAACGTTCAATGAACACACAAGCCTTTCAAAGAAAGTCTTTTTGTGAATGAATTTAAAAAACGTTTTACAGAAAATCAAAAAACCTAAAATGATTAAAAACATGTCGATAACAATAAACAACCATTTACTAGCTGCAGAAATTTTAACTTCGGCTTTCAGAACTAATAAATGAGGAAGGTGTTCAAAAAGGGGCCGTAAGAAATGTAAAAAAAAAAGTTGAACTAGATTTGAATTATAGTATGTAGCAGGCATTTTGATGAAAAGACAATCCCCCACTTAATTGTATGAGAAAAGAAACGGAAGAAAAATATGGATAAGTTCACGCAATTTAAAATTCCAAAATTTAATTAGTTTCTTCCTGATACTATTTCTTCCAGCAAAAAAGTTTTTCTCACAAAATCCAAAAACCATGCTTACAGAATTTAGGTTTTATAGTAGAGAAATACCTTATAAAATAAAGATAAACAAATTCCTCTTTATCAAAAGTACTTGAAAGTTCATATTGACAAGAATATCTACTGATAAAATCCTGTACAATACACTACGATGCTTAGCATCAAATTACAGGAAAATAATGGTATTTTATGATAATTTTCAGAGAAAAAAATATAAATGCAGTTTGCTTAAAATTAAATTTTTCCAACAAAGGCATGTTATCAATTTCTAAGAGAGATTTCAATGCCAGTTCGATAATATGAATTTAAATAGCATATACTTTAAATGTTAACATCATTTTGTTAATATGAGGTTAGCATAATCTCTTATGGAAAATAAACATTTTTATATAAATTTAAAAAATAATTTATGCCAAAAAATTGTCGAAAAAGGAATTGTAGCGTAACAGGACCTCTCACACAACTGAATCCTTCGTGTAGAGGGTGTTAAATCTATTCAGAATCAAAGTCCTCAAGTTTTGAGGAATACAGAGTTTTGAGAGGGAGGTGCCAAGCCAGTTGCCGTCTTAGGCACTTGACCTTAATTAAAAATCATCAAGTACTGATGCCAATAGTCCCTACAGTTACTTTTATAAGTAAGTCATTAATAAATAATCTATTAATCTCACGTAACCAAAGGCGGAAGAAAAAAGAATGCGACTCTTACCAATTTCATTGGATTATTTATAACGCGTTTAAATCTCTTCGGGAAACTACTTTTGCAAACTTCGAGTGAAGCACAGAATTTTCTAACTGCCCAAGTATTTGACAGCCCTCAGCAAATACCAAACACAGTTATTGGTTGTAACAAAAGCAAATTAATCAGAAATTTTCTAACGACATTTCATTGTAAACAATACTTTAGAAAGAACTATAACCGTTATAAGTTGATCATATACTTTGATTACTTTATTATGTAACAAAGTAACATGATTTTATTAATATCCTAATATTTTTATCCTGGCATTTACAATACAGAAACCTAATTATGTTTTGAAAATATTGCGAAAATAAAATATTGTAATGACATAAAACTTTCACCATACTCCCGTATGAAAATGATATCAAGGCGATTTTATTATGGAAAATATCTAGGATCTTATTATCTTGAGATTTATAGACAAAAGAAGAAATACAGTGTATCTAATACAAGGTACTTAAAACTGAGTAGATACTACATTACATATAAGAAGGCTATTGTTTGTGTCTCCTAGTTATTAAAGGAATGTTTTCTTAAAGAAATGTGCCTTAGAAAGTGTTACTTGTTTCTTAACTTCACTGTTTATTTTTTTATTTAGTTTTACATAACGAATACTGGACATTATATATGTATCAAATAATTTCTAGTAGGAATTTAAAGTAATAATTTTACTTTTTTAGAAAATGAAGTAATATTTCAAAAGAAATATACATGCAAGAAGGAAATTTTATAAGACTATAGTTGTATTGGAGAGATATTGATATCTCTTTAAAGTAGAATAACTCATTTTCAGTAGAGATTTTAAGAAAAAAAAATTTAGTGTTCATTTTCCATAGTGAGTTATCACCAAAATAGTTGTGAAGCTAAATAGTTGGTTAAGTTTTAATATCTTACATATCTTAATAATGCTATTTTTCAATTGAAATTCTTTTAAGTTGCGAAGTGCCTAAAATATATTGAAATATATCTTGTTTTAATTTAATAGTAATTTGTGTGTGGAATTTTGTAGATTACTAAAAATATTTGCAACTGATTGTTTTTTGAAAAAAAAATGTCATTGTTAAATACTGATAACACAAGTATATACTCGTATGAATTAAAAGAGAAAAATATGGGAAATAATTAAACTTAATTCATGTGTAAGGGAAAAATATATGAAATATATGTGAAAATCGAAATCATGATATAGTGACTAAATTATTTCTTCTTATTTCTATAAAGTTACACATCCAGTATTTTAAACTAAAATCTGTAAGAAAATATACAATGTAAATCATTTCAAGTAGGTCGTCATTCAACATCTAATCACTCTAAAAAACAAACTTTTTCTTTCGAAAGGAATACGGATCAGTACTGAAAAACATGCGAAAAAATTGCTGACATTACTAACAAAAAAGTGAAAAAAATATTCTTCCCACGTATTTTTTTTTGGAGAGTAATAAACAAAATACTCCTGGAATGCAAATTATGTTTCAAATGTGTTGCATGTAATTTGAAAGCTCTCAAAGAAATCTTGCTTTAAAATTTTACTTTGTGAAATTTAGGCAGAAACTTTTTTTCAGACTTTCTTTTAGAAGCTCATTTAAAGAGAAAGACATGATAGGAAATGCAGATTAAGGAGGTCCTTGTTAGTAGAAATTTATTTACAATAATGTATGCACGATCGAATTAAAAAGCAAAATTTAATTCTTTGATCGATTGCCTTCGCATTAAAGTTTCTGAGTTTACCGCTCAAATTCTGCAATATTAAAAGAAGGAGAGAAAAATATACTACACAATGAGCGGAAAAATATTCATCTAAAAATAAGAAAGAAGGAAGGGAGGGGGCGCTGTAGAATATAAATACAAATGTAGATGGTATTAATTAGCTATTTTTACTCATGAAAAATGAGAATTTTGTACAGAAGCTTAAAGTCCTTGCTTATAAAAACACATTATATGAGAATAAAGTATGGTAATTAAATACTTGTTAATTTTAATTTCTTTAATTTAATTAGATATTTTTATTATTTTACTTTTAACTCCGAAAGCAGAATTTATTTTCTTACGACGTATTATTTTAAACACACCCCCGCAAGTGAATAATAAGGTTTGTTAATTTTTTTTATACATGTTTCTTTTTTTTAAGAATATCTAAAACAGTGATAGCTTCAAATTTTTAAAATATTGTGGGCTCAGGTGTTTAATCCCAGCATTTAAACTTTTTAAATTTATTAATAAGTTTTTGTTTTTTTTGTTAGTATTATGTAAAAATTAACTTCAATTTCCAATTATATAGTTGATTATACAAATTAGTCAAACTATAATTTTAAAGATATCTTACTCTTTAGATTAATCCAGCATTCAATAAGAAATTCAAAAATAATTCGTTTATCGTGAATTATTTGTTTTGAGAGAAGTCAATAGCAGTATAAATCCATAGCATTATTTTTAAAAGTAGACATTTCGTTTTAATTAGATAGTTATACTTACGTTTAAGTGATAGCCTCAAAATATGCTTCATATTTCTTAATCGGAACTCCTTAATTTATCCCATTTAGTGTGGTATATGATTTTCAACCCTATCATTATACCCATGCATATGTTATTTAATCAGATATAAATTAAAACTTTTTTTTATCTCAGAACAACTTACATAATAAAGCATTTAACAACCAAATATAATTACAATATTAACAATATGTTGCAAAAATATAACATAATGAAACTTAATGTTATTCGATGAATATATAAAGATTTTATTCGGAAAAAAAAACACTCCACACTTGTGAATAAAGCATTTGATAAAATGTAGCAACTTACATATGAGCAATTCTCTTATAAAAAATAAAATAAGCATAAAACAAAAAATTGGCAAACATAAATGTTGCAAAATTTGAAACCCTATAT
This sequence comes from Trichonephila inaurata madagascariensis, assembly GCA_019973955.1. Lineage (NCBI taxonomy): Eukaryota > Metazoa > Arthropoda > Arachnida > Araneae > Nephilidae > Trichonephila > Trichonephila inaurata. The sequence goes on along the minus strand of BMAV01026690.1, from coordinate 395,354 downwards.
CGAGGAAAACGTTTCATAATATTCGATAAGATTTTGTTTTATTATTTTTCTGAATAACTTGAAGCATATGATACGGCATAGAATTAATTATATTTTTAGGGTACAACTCTCCCATTTCTTCATAATGTATACTTCCATTTCCTATTCTGAATGATATTATTTGTTGTATTCGCAGCCCCCAAATATTCTCTCCTAGGTTTAACACAAGAACGTCCGGGATTTCGAATACTCTTAAACGTCCACTGGTGTCGTTTCGACACCGCGATATAAAATGTATAAAGTAATTGATTTAAGTAAATAATTGCAGGATTACTTTTTAGTAGGGTTCAATTTCAAGTTTTTAATTATTATTTCATATAATTATCATGTATTATAACCCTTTATATCATAAAAAACTGATGTTGACATTGTTTCGGGAAGCTTGACGGGCCACTGCTTTGTCATAAAACATTTTGAATTGCAAATCTGTCAGGAATATTACTATTTTGCGGTATCCATTCTGTGCCATCTTTAGTAACATATATGTATTAGGATTTACTGAAATATTATCAATTACATCTGCACTTTCTTCAGATTCTTCGCTGTCACTTTCACTCAATCTTATGCCTTCATCGGAATTTAAATTCGAGCAAGACATCTAACCACCATCCGATTCATTCTCAGAGATCTCTGGCAATAAATTAGTAATTTCATCAGGGCCTAGACCTTTTCCACGTGTCATCGTTTCAGGGTGTCTTCTCTGTAGAAGGCTCAAAAATCGAATGATTTTTTTTATGAGCAATTAAACAAGTACGAAGTAACGAAACATTTAGATACAAAGATTTTTGTATAACTTGCTCATTTCCACTGTTAACCCTTAGAACACTACATTCAAGGTCAAATAAATGTGATATATTACTTCCGAAAGTTTGTTTTATTAAAGGTATCTACTTGGTGAACTATCTTTTGCTGAACGACAGCTATTTATAACGATAAATTGCCTTGGTATCGAAACGACACCAGCGGACGTTCCAGCTATATTTAGTTGCAAAAAATCTCTCCTAATTAGCCTGCAACCACAAAACTTTTCTGAGTAATGGCTATGGAAAATAATTACAAGTCACGAAAAACTTTCAAATTCCCTGTAAAAATGCGGAAAGGAGAAAATCTAAATGGACCCGTGTCCAATCGATACCGACGGACGTTCTTTGTGTTGAGTCAGATCTATGGTTCGACCTAGATATCACACATCAATCGTTTCTCATTTAAACCAATATTGCTCTGGCTTTTGCACATGACTAAAATTTTATTTTGTTGAAAGTTCCATTTAAACCCTTCTAAAATTGTCTTAAAAGTTTTCAGACTAAATGTCAGAGTTAATTTTGCCATCAACTCTTGCACATCGCTCTTTCCTGCCCATGAAAAAGCGTCCCACACTAGAATAGAACCACCGTCCATCTGCCTACTGTATAGTTCACAAGAATCTTGCCTTAGTGAGCCAGTTTAAGTTATAATGCAAATAAGACCGTCTAAACTAAGTTTCTTATCGTCCTATAGTAATACTTTTTTTCCATGTACATTTCTAGTATATGACATTTTGTTTCAATTTGCTTCTTTATTATTTTTCAGAAGTAATGGCTTCTGAATATTTCTCCTTAGTTTCTGAATATTAACACAATCATTCGCTTTAAACTTCGCCAGACATGTATAAAAGGTACTTATTTACTTTTTGGCTGCACCTTTTTATGAGTCGGTTGATATTTTTTCCTTGTTAGTTTGAAAAGTTTCTTATTATCGTGAAGTGTGATAACTTCTTTTAGTAGCCAGATCATTTCAACTTGCCATAAAATTTTTTCTGCTCAAAATATTATAAATATAGGTCTCAGAATGATAACAATTTTTACTTGTTTCACCTTCAAACTTTTCGTCATAAAACGGAACTTTTTGCAATTTTACTTGACAGCTCATTTCTAAGAGATAACTTACTAATAATCCGAAGAATCAGATTTATTTTTGGTTGGCTGTCTTTTTTCCAGCCCTCTCATTTGGGTTAGATTACAATTAAACACCAATTTTAACACTAGTACCTTTTGAATTAATAGAAAAAAACAAATATGGTCTAATATTTATATAATATTTCTACCCTGTTGAAAAAATGTCACATATTTCTAGTGTGGCACTAATCGGCCCAGTTCGTAAAGATTTTCTCTAGTTCTTTAAATATATTTTCTGCATACTTCATTATCTATACTATTACTAATTACTAGTATAAAAAATGAAGAATATCTTACGAAGAATATGTTTTTCTTTATTAATATTCTCTCACTGTTTTTCTTTCTCATTTAATCTCCCTTTGATCAGTGTCTTGATTCCGTATAATAATTTTAAATTAATAAAACAAATTAAATAATTCACACAAGTTTTAGATACAATTTTTATATATATTTATTTTGCTGCAAGAATATTATTATTGAAAATATTTTCCATGATAAACAAGATTTACAATAAATATTTACATTATCTTGGCAGAGAAATTCCCAGTATAATGCATATCTGGTTTTGGTTTTTCTATCTGTTGTAGGGCCACATTTCTCATACCTTTCACATTTAGGTATTCCGGTATCTGTAGTTTTAATTTTTGCTACTAATATCTTCTTGGTTATTATTATTCACATGTTTATAGTAACATTTCTATGATTCTATGTAAGATGCGACTTAAGTTTTTATAGGAGAAGACGTATTTGTGAAGCTCGTTTTCATTGTTCGACCGATACACATGTATAAAAACAACAAACACATTAATTACAGCTAGATCAATCACATTATACAATAAACACACACCGGTTATCTTCTTGTATATATTCCATATCTACTGCACCATTAGTTTGGCTATAGAACAAAATTACACATGCATTTTTTTTCTTGTGAAACTTTTATATCTTGATGTAAAGTGGAAAGAAGAATCCCCTTTTTTAAGGCACATATGACACAATGGTCTTATCCTTATAAAAACCAAACAAACAGGACACTGATTTGCGGTCAAATGAGACTCGAGAGCAAAATAAATGGTTTGTTTATCTAAGAGTTCCAACAACACTTTGTCTTTTGAATAATTCATGGGCAAGGACATAATCTGTGTAAAATCTATCAACTGCAATATCCCAAGTAGTTCCTTCAATTGATTTTACTATGCGCAAAACTAAATTACTACCAATAATAGAAAAAGTGCGCGTCAATACTCTCTTCTAATTGAATTAGCTATCCCATGCTTGTCATTCCTAGCATAATACACGGGTTATATACTTTCTATTTTCTGTGATAATGCATAATTTCGGTAGTTCCACTAATGAAAATATACCATTATTTCACTGTAGGATCATTGTATCGCCATGCAGCTGCTTGAAGAAAATAATTAGCATTTCATTTCCATTGGACTTTAATTGTTTTTAATTGTACCTTTTCACAATCATATTTTGAATTCAGATTTATAATGCAAAATAAAATATACTCTCTTAATCATCATTTCACAATCTAATGTAACTTAATTTTCCAGCCTCAGCTTTAAGTAAAACATTATTTGAGTAATGTTTATTGAATCCATACTTCATTTTTTTTCAAAAAAAATTTATTAAAACAAAAATGAGAGGAATAACATAATTGCCATTTTATGCTGATATATTAATGGTGATTTGAATATTATGCAAAATATTTCCCTTTTGAGAATTTTCCGTTAGTTTAATACTTAATGAGTTATGTTTGAAATTATTGGAATAAGTATTGATTACAAATCATAAATCTGTATTTAAATTAACCGCTCCAAATTTAATGCTGAATGGATTTGCATTTATCACGTTCTAAGCATAACCATTAGTATAAATTTCGTTTATAGGATTCACTGAAAGTGCTTTCATGATTTTTTATGCATATTTTATTTGAAACGTTAGTCAGAATATTTACACATTATGTAAAGTAACCAACTCATTTCAAACAATTTAATAATTTATGCATTCAATATATTAAAATTATGCTGTCGTTTTAACTGATTTCCATTTCTAAATGAACGAGAGCTAATTACAAAATGTCAGTTCCCTAAACTAGTGCATGTACATCATGTATTTATGTCAATGAGTTTGGGTAGTATATTATCAAAATATACATGAGAGATATATCTTGTATTAACTCGTATAAAGGTTAGAAAATAGATAAAGCAAATAAAATTTATTAAGAGAACATATTTTATAATATATTCCATAAATATTATAAACTAAATCTTAAAAGAGACATTTAGTTTTAATAGTACAGAATCAAAAATATATTAGAAATAATGTTTTCAATTACATTATATGTATGTCTTCAACTAAATTCCCAGCATGAAAAATGGAACTTAGAAAAAAAAATTACGTTAACTAATTAAAAATTAAGAAGAAACAGGGTCAAGTAAAATAAAATAGTAGTAAAAAATAAATCAAGATTGCGAGTAATTAGAGATTTGATTGCCTGGTAAAAATCTGCGTATATAGTGAATGGATATTAACGTTGCACTGTTCAGCTACACGAGGGCTTTTGGTGACGGACCACGTAATTTTGAACCATGGTCAAGAGAAAATAATATTAAAACAAAATGTCAATAATAGTTATTAATTCTCACACACACATTTATATTGATTCCAGTGTTGTGATTGAATTATATATATTTAAATATATATATAATTTGATAATTTTATAACACGTTTTATAAAACTTTTTCCAAAACACTAAAGTTATTTTTCCTTGTCCTAAAAATTTGTCTGCATTTTTTATTTTTGGTTAATGAATTGTGAAGAAAATTAGTAAGATTTAAAAATCTACATTAATGAACCATAGCAAAACAACTCAAGAACTTAATATGCGTAACATGTTCTACTTTCTTTCCCATATATTTAAAAAAATAACATTCATTTTCATAAATAATAATTTTGGGCAATTTGATGGAATGTAGATTGCAATCAAATATAGAACTCTGACTTGAATTTTTTTAGAGTTTTGAAACAATGATTTCAGGTTTAGGTATGAGTATAATTGTGCGTAAGACGTATTTTTATAAGTTTAAAGCTACAGTTTATTTCCGGTTGGAACTAATATCACTACATTTATCATAAGTACTGTGAAAGCAGAATTTTATTCAAAAATAGAATTTTGCAATTTTCAAATTTATGTACTGTTTGATATTAGTTTGTTTCAAATCCATATATGAGACACTTCAATAAACTTCTAGCTCCAGTTCAAGATTGAAATAGCAATTGAGAAGTTACTTCTTAAATGGGGAACTCTACTAATCATATCGTATTTCTAGAAAGGTTGTGACTCCTTTCAATATCGCTCTGCCAACTTTTGAAATATCCGATACTCTCGAAAACGCTTCACTCATATTCAGTTAAATTTTAGAAATGATGAACTGCATAATTACTCTATGGTCGTCTTGTATTCTACTGATAAGTTTTATTCTGTATTTAAATAAATTTTATGATATGATTTCATACTAGATTTAAAAAAAACACCCGCAAATAGTTATTAGCTTTTTATGGAAGCTATTTTGTTCGCTTATATCTTCCATTCTTAACACTATACTGCCCAAGGAAGTCATTTTTACAGCTTTTTAATTTCAATTAGAAAAACAATTACATATATAATGCACAATTTCTTAGAATTTTTTAAAATACATTTTTTCCATGTGAAGTAATTTTTTTTTATTGTTAATGTTTACTAATAACTTGTTACACGACTGTAAATAATATAAAAATATTAAAAGCTAATTTTAAACAAATTTCTTTACACATTAATCATTCTTTCATGGTGCAGTCATTTTGACTGCTTTCGCGCTCAATATAGGTATATATACGTTTCAGTCTTTCTAGTGTTAAATATGAAACTATCTCACTTGGTAGATAATTAAATAAAAGTTTAATATTTAACATAATTAAAGAATTATAAAAAAAAATTTGGAAGTAAGTAAAAGAATTACAGGATTGAAGCCATGATTTAAAGGAAAAAAGTAAGAAGTCATAAAAGCCTTATAAAGAGACAAAAACAATGCAGAACCCGTCTATTCATACAAAATGGGATAACATAACCAGCATTTCACAGCATTCAACATTTCAACATTCATTCACAGCATTTGAAATAATGCTGAATGAGATTAGTTTCTTGCTTACAATTTCCATGCAAGTTTTAGTTTGTCTGAGATGAGATATATATTGTCAGTTGTGAGGAGCATGCACATTAGTTAGCAATTTAAATTTATTTTGTAGAAGGAATTTGTTTTAATATAAAAATTAATTCGAATATTGGTAAACATTTTTTTAAAAATAATTCTTACTTATATTGTTTTGTAAGGTAGTTGTACCTTTAATCATTATAAACTCAAAGTATACATAGAATTTAAGTTTATATTAGTCGCAATTTTAACATGAAAGAAAGTGTAAATTATGTGTCTCATTTCAATAACTAGTTATAAATTGGAGATTTTATTTTAAATTTGAGCATATTTGTTGAAATTTTGATTTATTATTTAGACCACCTATTATTTTTAATTATTTAACTTTATAATAAAAAAAAATATTAAATGTATTTTTAAAAAACTTGATTAACTTTATTCTCGCATGCATTGATTCCTTGTATTCTACTTTACTACTTGTATTCTACTCTTAGTTTTAATGACTTTCTGGAGTGTGCATAAATAAGCGTTAGTTTATTTATATGTAATGCCTTTGAAAAAATATAATAAATTTAGGATTTACTTGAAAAAGTTATTTAATAATTCCTTTGAAATAGAGACAGGTCTAAATAATTTGAAAAATATGCATTTATTAGGAAATAATTTTTTTTGGGGGGGTAGTTAATTATTATACTGATATTCTTTTTCTTCTAACTAAATATGAACAGTAATTTATTGTTCTCTTTTATTTCGTTATAACTTCTGAACTAGTATAGACCAATCTAATGGTATTATTGCAATTTTGATATAACATGTTTTTCATAACTGACTAACTCATTTAACTAGAATACACAAACAGTATGAGTTGTTACAAAACATCTTCCTTTATAATTAAGACTCAGTGTCAAATATTACAGAACTTAATCTAAACGTAAATGGATACTGAACATATTAAAATGATTCTGAACATTACATTAAACCTGTTATTTGACAAAGAAGTACTAAAAACTATTTGACGCGTAAAATATTACTACGCTTTTTCCTCTTTCAGCGTAGATAAAATTTATTTTACTCGTTATCTAGAATTAATGAACTACTGTCACATGATATTTAACAAAAAGATATATTGATTGTAATTAATAGAAATGCTTTGCTTATGAATTTATTGCACAATGCTTTATATAATTTACACTCCATGCCATACAAAACATTTCTGTGTCGACAATCTTTTTAATTTACTATCTGAATTTACTATACATTTATTCACACAGTTATCTGTACTAGTTAATAAAACATTTAGTTACTAACCCAAAATATTTATGTTTCTTGTAATTTATATGGGAAATAGAATATTTAACGTTAACTACTTTGTTATGTAATTGTAAGGAACTAAATGATACATGTTTTACACACTGAAAATTTTAACATATGCTTAATAACTAACTAATTTAGCTAAATATAAATTCAAAGATCAGAATTTAAGAGAATTTATGAAAGTTGCAACCTATGACAGAATAAAAAATAGTAAATTAAAGTTTCAAATGTGATATTTGATTTAATTTTTAAAAAAATCATCAACAATTAAAGCTTTTTTAAGGAAAAATGCTTCTATTTTTATGTGTTCAAATTAATTATTTATCAAGCTTAATCAGCATTGAAATAACATTTAACACATGGTGTAATAATGACAATTATTTAGAAATGCATTTAAAAAGGTAACAAAATAAAATGTAGCTTAAATTGAAATTAATAATACTTCCAAGTTTTTTGATTGTATTGTTCAAAACTAAAGAAACCCTCTTTTCGATTTGATTTATATCATAAGTACAATATGTTAGAATACTTATGCTATGCAATTATCAAGAGCTCAAAAATACTATATTTCTAATATTTTTTCATTTACTTTTTAAAGAATTAAAATCGTTAGTTAAATTGGTTAGCTAAATTAAAATTTAATGAATATTTTGACCAAACAAAATTAGATGAAATTATATCTTTGTTTAAATTAATTACAGAATATACTTTGGAGTGAATGCTTTATTTAGTTCTTCACATACACTGATAAACGATACAAAAATAAAATACTGCTTTTCCCTAAAATGTCAAATGTTTCTATTCTTCAAATACAGATTTTCTCTCCAGTTTTTGGCAGAAAAAAAAAGATCGATAAAACACTACATTTAGTTAAAGTGTCAGAATCTAATTTCGAACCAGTTTGCTTGGATAATTCAACAACTAAAATTTGTTGAAAAACTTCGCATTTATTTTTCTTATTGTTTACTTGTTTTATTTTTCACAAAATGCTAACTTCTTAGAAAGACAAAGTAGTTTTTTAATAGTAGTTTTGTTCAGAAGTTTTATTTTACGTATCATGTACGTGTGTATTATGTATTTTTGTAATATGAGAACACACAATCAAAATTATTACAAAGAGGTAAAATGTGACTCAAATTATTTTATACGGGGATATTTATGGTTTGTATAGATTTGCTTAAATTTAGTTATTTTGTTAATGATTAGTTTATATACATTTTTCTCTTCACTATCAGTTTGAGGAAACTGATTCTTAAGTTAGATGTAGCACTTTTATACATAAAATATACATACATAAATAAGATAATTTAAATCACCTACTAAACGTAATGGAAATATACAATGAAAAATTGTTTATTATCGAATTTCACTTCTTTTATTTTAAATACTTTTTTCCCTTACAATATTATAGGCAGTGGTGTAACAGGGGATATTAGGGCTTCACTGCAAAGTCAGGTTTTGAGCCTCATGCCCAAATACATACTTGGCGTCAGTCAGGCTTTGGGGCTCCTAGAGTCCTAAGCTCCACCGCGATGCAAGGGTTGCTACGGTATATGTTACGCCACTGATTCTGGATACTTATCATTTAGCACAGATAAATAATAAAACCTTGAAAATTTTTCATACATAAGGCCATACAATTTCTTCTTTTCTTTTTTTTTTGTTCTTTTTTTTTTTTAGAAGAGCGAAAATATTACCTACAAACACCCAAATACTTGAAAAATGAAATTTTTCTCTTCTCGGTATAACTGTTGCATGCTGGTAGAATTTTTTTGTAAAATATCCCCAACATGATTTCATGTGTTAAACTTGATAGAAAATTTTAAATTACACTTCATCTGATTTTAAAGAAGCTCTTAGAGCTTGGTTAAAAAGGTAAGCTTTGTCATGTCCAGTTTTGAACAGTTTTATCAGTAGAGAAATTCGTATGAAATATAACATCCCATGTTAAAAGCAATGGTTTGTTTCTTTTCATCAAAAAAAAAATCAGTAAGGATACTTCGATGTTATTCTGAGAACTCAATTTCCGATCTAGTAATTTAACTGGAAAAAGCAATATGTGTTCTATTTTTAAGTCCTAGGAAAGAAATATTTCATGTCACAAGTGCGTAAGAGATATAATCGCTCGGATGACAAAGTCGAAGAAAAGGTATTTCTGCGGAAATGCAGCAAAACCCAAATATTCCAGAAAAGATCTCTATAGAACTCTAAAGCTTTGTAGGAAATTGTATTTCTTAAAGTTCGCTATTGAAAAAGATAGCAATACTGTGGGATAGCAGCCAGGGATTTATATTCTTGAAATACTTTAAATACCACAGACGGATTGAAACGATTTGGTATTAAACTTTTCTTCGGAATCAGATTGCTAATCGTAATCATGCAAATAAGAGCACAACTCCTACCGAAAATACTTTACTGTTTTCCATTGAAAAGCAGTCAAAGTCTATTACGTAAAAGGTAAAAAGAATAAAATCGTTATAAACCTATAGGTTTACAATAAATCTTTAACAATTTTTGAGTCTATTTTCAATTTGTTTTCAAGTTTAATCTTTGAAAAGTTTTGTAACAGAAGTTCAATTTGCAGCCAAGTTTTAATATTATTGATCATCTTTCTTCCTTTGAAAGACAATGAGAGAGGATTCCCGATAACTTTGAGCTCATATTAAATCAATATCCTAATTTACTTTTCATTTAAGTTTACCTTCACCAAATATTCGAGAGCCTGAACTAAACGCGGAGAACATTTTCAGAAAGAAAATTGATTCAATTTTCATGAAAATTTGCAACATTGTAATTCATACATTTCTGTATTCAACATTGTAATTCATACATTTCTGTATTCAACATTGTAATCCATACATTTCTGTATTCAACATTGTAATCCATACATTAGAATAAATAATTTTAACGTATTAAACTCACTTAATAATTCTCGAAGATATAGTATTAACCTTCAATGATAAGCAGAATAACTTAATATTTTAGTATTTTATCAATTGTTTTATTATTTTTTATTTACATAACAGGTAAACTTAATAAATTACTCTTTGTATTTGTCACCTTGTAAAGCATTATAAATGAAATGCCTTGCATTCGAAAGTAACATCTTATTAATTTATCACATCTCCATGTAAAATGAAAATCAAAATTCGATTATTATAAAAATGAAATAAAATGAATATGTAAAAATGTAATTGCATCTATTAACATAAAAACTAAATTCAATAATGAAACTTTAGGTATATATTAATATATATCCTCATTACCCCAGTAGTTATTTAAGACAAAATTTAATTAATTAGTTTAATTTTTTCTACTTTTTCTTCAAACATCTATGCACAAAAATTGTTATTCTAGCAATGCTCTAATTTAATTAAATACACAACTCAAGGTGACTTTTTGTGCTTGTCTTGAGTATCAAACTCAGACTTACTCTTCTTTCTCAAGTGATAAAATTGATTTTACAGCGATCTTAGGATAAAAGAAAGTATTTATATAGGTTTTAACAACTAATCACTGAAGTATTTTCAGCAAATGTACCTTGTGTTCAAAACTCTGTTTCTTTTTCCCATCATCTTATTTACTGCGCATGTAAATGAATCACTTTCGAAATCTCTCTGATGTATGATTTGTTTTCGTTCTTTCTTTAAAATTATTGTGAAGTACTCAAATCCAGTGAATATTATGATAGTAAATAATAGTCTGAGAGTTTGCAAAATGTACTTTAATATTTGAAGATACGGTTTTGCTGTTGTAAAAAATTCTAAATTTAATTTAATCATTGATGAAATTCTGGACTTAAAGTTGTTAAAATAATTTAAATTAAATACGTAACTTGCTTCCTTCAATGACGCAACCCCCCTGTTACCTGTTAATGGAATGTATACAGTTTTACCAATGCAGTGTTTCTTAAAAAATCATTTTAATTGCTAAGACTTCTGAGGAAATGGAAAATTGAAGCATTAAATTTTTGTTTTAAAAAAGTTTTCTTCCAGTGTATAATATATTTTTTATTTAATTCGATTTGTTTAGCAAATCTTAGAATTATGATTTAAGTGTTGTACAAAACTTTACCTTATTACTTCTGAATATAATATATACAATATATGTTCTAAAGTGTCCGAACACCTGCAAGCTTTTGTTTTTTTCGCAGATGTCAACAATTAGTATGATGTGTTGTCACCTTTTGCTGCAATAACAGCTGTCACATTGTGGAGAAGGTTATATTCTAGTTTTTCAAAATTTGCTACAGGAACTGCATGCCATTCTTGCAGAAAAATACTGGCCAGCTCTGTCACAAATTTGGGGCATTGGAGTCTAGCTATCGCTCGGTATTCTAATTCATCCCATAGATATTCTACGCGATGGCTTGTTTCTGTGCATCCATGCCACATGGCCATGCAGTATGGACAGAAGTATAATCCTGCTGAAATTTAAAATTACCCTTTTTAAACTGATGTCATAGCACTGAATTACCTAAAACTTCAAGAGAGACTTATGATCATCAGAGTCCCTTGCCCACGAACCGCAAAGCCTAGGCCAAATCATGAAAATAAAACCAAACTATTATACCTTCACCTCCAACTTTCACTTGCATCGCAATACACATAGTTTGAAAACATTTGCCACACACCCACAAATAATTTTTCCCCTCAGAATCTACCTTCAGATTGCCAGATCATATATCATAATTCAATGCACCATATCACTTGACTCCACTATTCAAAGCCTCAGTGTTGTCGAATTTTGAATCACTCTAAACGACGCCATTGGTTGTGGTAGTGTTTGGGAGCATAAACATAGTTCTGCCGTAAAATACCCAGATTCTTCGAAATTCGGGTTTAACTGCATTGTGTTAATGCTGCATTCAAATGTTTCTTGAAATTATTTACGAACTTCTTCATCCGAATCCATGTGATTGGTTTCACAACTATGTCCAGTGTTCTATGATCCATGCAGACTAGACACAACCTGATCTACGAGATCATTTTCACATTATTAATAGTTTTAAACGTCTAATTGATGTAAGAGTTTATTCATGTATCAATTATATTTCTAGCTTATATTTTTCTAATAATTTTAAGGAATTAATACTTTGAGCCATTATTTCTGTATATCGATGCATACCATACACATACGTCATGCAAAAGTCTAAGGCATTTCGAAGATTAATAGAAACTTGTTTGATTTATTTCAACATGACAGGGTATTCATTTTTGTTGTGTTCAAGTGTTCCCCTTTTACTTACGTTTATCTGTTAGTGTTCAGTTATAAATTTAAAAAAAATGCGCATATATATATTGAGGCACAATTTCCCAAATTTAATTATATGATTTACCTTTAATGCTTACAAATAGAAAAAACCTTACTTGGAAATATATAGTACAATGATTACAGTTATTTACTCACGTTTCTGCTATTGAGTGATATAAAATATAAAAAAAAGGCCTTATGATTTTAGAGAGGATTCAATATGAATGTTTTAAGAACAATAAAAACACAGTTTTTAATAAAGTAAAATTGAACTTTTAAAGCATTCAATTAGAAAGAATTAACAATGCATACTTTCCTTGATTTATTTATGTCTAATTGAGCGCAAAAGTAGATATTTGTGGGCGTTGTTTTACTTTCAATATTTATTTGTAAAAAATAAAATAACATGGCAAATAAAAAATAAAATGAATGCCAATAATTAATTTCGAAGTAAACGAGAAAGTTTAATTCGAATAAAGAAAAAATTATTCATTACTTTTTCACACTAAAACTTGCATTGCAATTTCCTGTTAATATTCGATATATCCATTGTATATTTTAAACTATGTTTTGTACATTTTAAGCCATAAGGAACTGCGATTACTGCATTTATTTATAGTGATAATCTAATTTTTAATGTTGTTTATAATTCAGTGAATAGTCACAGATACAAATGAATGTTTGTTTTCAATTAAAGTAAGTGTATAATATAATTTTTTTAAAATAAACCATTCTGGTTATAACGAATATTTATTCCAATCATGAACAATAATAATCTCGCGAGGGAAAAATTAAATTCACTGAGTTTAAAAGAATTTTTTCCAATGTAATCTATTCAAATGAATAGAGAGAGAGAGAGAGAGACAATAGAAGTTGACATTGAATTAGACTTTTAAGTGTAATGTTCGAAGAGTGTTTGCATACTTTTCTAACTTATGTGCAATCGGCTGAAAAATTGTCATAATTTTATTTACCGTAATATTTATTTTTACCTTCAGATCTGAAAATACATTAACAAATTAATTTTTTTTGCTCCCCTCATTTTGAGGAATCTATTTAAAGAATTTTCAAATTATGCATACAAAAGATAATTTTAGATGGAAAAATAGGCCTGAATTGTGTTTTATTGGATTCTGAAAATAAACTCTGTATTTATTCGTCTAAAGTTTCACTGATAATTGTATTTTTTTTTCATGGAAATAATTCATTATGGATATTGCTCAGAAACTTCTAGCAGAATTTTTAAAAATAATGAAGGTCAAGATTGAAAAAACGTGCAAAAATGAATATCAGAATTTAATTACATTAACTTCGTAATTGTGAATTTTATGAATTTTAAAGTGGACACAGGATTGGCTTTATGATTTTTAATTTATCATTGAAAAGTTTAAACATCATTAAAACTTACAAATGATCAAATTTAAAGGTGAGGGGAATACATAGAATGTCTTAATCTCTTCTGCCTATCTACCCATAATTCCTTGTAAAGAAGACTGCTTTAAAGTATGTGACATGTATTAAATGTATGTTATTTTTCGCACTAAAAACACATTTTGTTAAGGGATTGAATTGGTTTCAGGGTTTAATATTCTTCTCAAAATAGAGCTGCCTATATCGAAATCTAATATTTGTAAATAAATTGAAATTTAATTACTTCAAATGGTTGAAATAATCATTCTAAAAACAAACTAACAATTAAAAAATATCGTATTTAACTATTAATTTCAGTAAATTAATGGTTTTATTTTAACTTTATCCTATAAAAACATTTAAAATATATATTTATTTAAGTCACTATTAGAATTATTAGTACAAGCAAATTAAATATTAATAAGTTTATAAGCTTAAAATATTTATTCAATTATTAGATGTAAATTGGTTTTAATTTTTATTTCAATAGTATAAAACTATATAAATTATCTCTCTCTTTTTGTCTGTCTCTCTCTCTCTCTCTCTCTATAAATATGTACTTGCATGTGTGAATATAATTTACACTTAAATTTTACATGAAAAATCATTTAAACATAAATATTTGTAATATTGAACTATTTTTGAAAGGAAAACAAAAAATAAGAAATTTTACATTGTGTATGTGTATCTATATGTGGATGTGTAAATTTTTACTTTTCTATAATAAAACCCTGCATACGAATGTTGCTTAATTAATAGTTAAACTTTTAATTATGTTAATTTTTCTCTAAAGAGTAAGTGATACTTTTAAAAGATTAGCAGCAGTAAATTAATTAAAGTAAATTTGTAATAGCGTCTGAACGTATCAATATTGAATCTTTAATTAAATTAACTATACTTAAAGCTTAAAATGGCTAAAAGTACTATAAATTAAGCTGTAAGAATTTTTTTAATTCCTCTTGAAACTAATTAACAACTTAAGATTTCTTTCTATAAAATAATTTGAAAAAATTTATTCGGTTATCATGAAATTCAAATACATAATGAACTTAAGGCTTTTAGACTTAATTTAACAGTGAGGAAAAGTCGTAGTAATACTTTATGGAAGATAACTTAGTTTTCGCCTGTAAATAATTATTTACAGGCTGACGCTGAAATCAAATTTTATGATAATATTAGAATATAGTATATTGATTCGAACTTATTTGATCTTTTTCAGTAATTTTACTCACTATTTATCCAGACGATATCTGCCACAATGCATTTCGTTGAACAGTCTTAGAATGAATTTTCATACACTGTTTGCCATTAAAGTTATAAAGTTAGGTAGGATAGCAAGTGATAGAACTTTACTTATTCTACATATATAGCGTAGTAGAAAATTTATGATTAAATTTGTAGGAAAGTTGGATTAATACAGTGTCTGAAATTAGTACGCACAGCTGAAGACTCTGACAACTATAATGATTATAACCCGATCAGGCATTGAGTTGAACTGAAATTGAATGAGAGATATATATCGTATTGTGAAAAATCATTGTAAATAAATTCTTGTCTGTAATCGACATGCCATCATCGATTTTTTCCGGCCACAGCAACATAAAAAATATGAAAAGTAACTATAGTCTTCTCTATGAACAGCCCGCAATTCTATATCTATATCTACCAGCCGTTACCCACACGTTTCACTGGGTATTTCCTTATGTTATACGAATATATACTGTTTATATATATATATATATATATATATATATATTATTGATACCTTAGCATTAAGAATTCGATTATATAGAAAAATATTCTTAATTCTCGCCTCTTGATTTTAAAAGGACAGGGCTTCTAAATAATAATTTCTAAAATTGAATTATAATTATCTTGTACGCTCTCGTAACCCCCTACCCAAGTGGCTCTCCACAAAACCCGTTTTTAGTGGATCTCTACTCAATAAAATAAATAAGCTTACAAAAATTTCCATTCTAAATCTAATAGTTCAGAAATGGATTTGTTTATCAATAACCTTCATTAACGCATCCTTTCTTAACGAATTTCAGTTCAACAAAAGAAACATGCATAAAAATTTCATTACCATAAATCTAGTAACTCGAAAACGGATCTTTTTATATAAATACTCCGAAAGTAATCTCCACATCCCCATAGAAGTCAATTTCCGTAAAATCCGTTCTCAGAGGATCAATTATCAACAAAAGAAGCATGACTACTTAATGTCAAGTCTGTTGGTCTAACAGTTCAAAAACGGGAATATTTATCTAGAACTTCTCTTAACCTTTTCGCGACGATGAACTGATCAAAAGAATACATTTTAGAGATGGGAGTGTCGCATATTCATCCACCCCAAATGTCACCGACAGCCGGGGGATCCACCGGCAAATCGCATTTCGTACTTGACCTACTGTACTGATTGTCCCCACTGAAAGTTGCAATGATTGGCCTACCTTCTGATAAGAGGGTTTATGACCGGTACATTACATAATTGACTCACCTATCACGTAAGAGTTAAGTCCTCGCAAAGCTCCTTGGAAGACGATTTTCGCAGAAACACTTTTGTAGCTTATCTTCACTCCTCACACATGAAAGGAATGGGCCAGCCAAATTTCAAGTTTGTACGTCTAATAGTTCAAAAACGGGAATATTTATCCCTAACGCCACTTAAACCTCCACGACACCCCTTAGACATTATTTTCTCAAAACACTTTTTGTAGCAGAACTCTACTCCATGAAAGAAACGTGAATACCAAATTTCAAGTTTGTGGGTGTAATCATTCTAAATATTTACCTTTATCACTCCCCCCTCCTTAACCCGCGATCACTCGCGCGGGGTGTTCTGTACACCCCAGCAACAAGAAATTCCTCCCAGGATTCTAAAAAGAATGCGCAGAACCACGATTCTTTCTGTAGCTGCATATATTAGGTAATTGAACCTTCAGGCCTGATGCAATCCCTCTTTGTAGAACGATTGGAATGTAATGACGTTCAAAAGTTTATCTGGGGGTGCTGAAAACTCCCGCGAGACGTTGAGTATTTGTATACAGTCTGCTCTGAATGTTTGGAAAATGATTAAAATATTATTTTTTCTACTTTCTACTATCATTATTTCATTAATTATAAAGTATATTTATTACTAGTATATACGTTTTACATATATACTGGTTTATGAAAAAATATAAAATTATGTGTTTTAAAATGAAAGTTTTGAATGTTTCGTTTAAATTAATGTGTTAGTCTCATTTGTATGCAATAAATTTAATAATTTTATTTGTATAATACAAAAAATATCATGTACTTTTTAAATATGTAGAATAAAGACTTAATTTTATTTTCATAATTAAATACACGTGTTCAAAGTTTGGGGTGTTCTCTACACCCCGCGAGTAACGACGGTAGCAAAAACAGGCGCGAGTGACCGCGGGTTAAGCCCCCTCAATACCCCTGGAGTTTGATTTTCGCCAAAATCCCTTTTTTAGCGGACTTCTGTTGTATGAAAGGGACGTGAATATCAAATTTCAAGTTTGTAGGTATAATATTTCAAAATGATAATATTTTTCTATATTATCCCTTATGCCCTTGCAACGCCGTTTGGAGGTCGATTTTCACAGAATTCCTTCTTAGCAGATTGCTATTCTATGACAGGAACATGCTTTCCAAATTCAAAGTCTGTAGGTCTAATAATTCCTGAGATATCGTGACGAGTGAGTTAATTTTCTCATTTATATATATATAGGTATACAAAGATAAAAAAAAATATATATATTTGATCTTTTCAGTACGCATATCAATGCTAAAATCATTCATCGCCTTTATATGAATGTTAAAAGCCTGCAAGAAAAATTTAGATCGATCGTATGCTTAGAATGAACCTAATGAATAAGATTTTAGCCGTTCACATTTATAAAATAGGTTTAAAAATTAATACTTCTCTGCCGGCTGGGTGGCGTGGTTGGTTTGTCGCTGGCCTTCTGCACCAAATGCTGCGGGTTCGACCCTAGCCCAAGTCGGTGGGTTTTCGTGATGCAGAAAATCGGTAGCAGCCACGTTGCATGATTATATGACATGTAAAAGATCCCTAGAATGTCTGTTTGGCTTTCGGTGCTCAAGGCAAAATTTAATCCTAGTACATGTTCGCATCGCCAGGGCTCATGAGCATCCCTCTGGGGAGGAAATTGGTCTTCAAAATTACCTGCGGTGATTGATGTCCGTCAATAAAAAGAGACACCAGCTTTCGGGGAATGGGTCTGCAATGGAAAAACTCCAATCGGCAGCCCATTAGAAATAAAAAAAAAACTTTTTTTTTTTAATAATTAGTTTAAAATAAGAAATATTGCTACTTAAATTTCGGTCTATGTTTGCTTCTCTGCCGATTTGTGGTATTATGACCTGAAACACCGTTTGTGGGTCTGGCAGATTACTCTTCTATTGATTAGGATTGACTTTGGTGACAAGTTTGGTCACCTATGCAGTAACAGAATTCGACGTCTCCGTTAAAGTCCAGGAGTTTCGGAGGTGATCTTTCACTGAATAATTTAGAAGATACTAGAATAAACCTTTCATCCTATATAAGGACAATGAAGGGAAGAGATAGTGAAGTCAAACATCTGACAGTGATTGTGCATTACATTTTCCCTATGCAAAATTGCAATGATTGTGATCAATTTTCGCTTGATTATTGGATGTGTTATTGTGGAATTATACCAGTGCATGGATTATGTACGTGTTACATAACCATGACTTATCTTCACAAAGACCGTCTCCAGTAGCTCTCTATAACTTTTAAGTGGGGTGTTAATAAACGATCAATTTATCAATCGACTTCCCAACTTCTTAGACTCTTTCTCAATGTGACATTCCAATAACTCATCAGACGCTGTGAAGCAGTTGATATACTTTGATGATCCCTAAATTATCATTCAGAATGTAGCTGTTATCCTCATTATTCCTTAAAATGGATTTTTATAACATTATGTTATTAGATTGAAAACATTATGTTATTATAGAGAAAAAAAAGTTGTTTTATATCCACCTCTACATATTGAATGCTACTCCCAGAATTTTGCAAGTACTTTTTTTTCTAATCAACAAACAATTAATTGAATTTAAGACAGTAGTTTGAGTTTATTTTCTCGTTTAATCATTGTTGTTGGTCCTTCTCATAGTGTTCTTCGTAAAAAAACAAATTACTCCTAGCCTCGAATTAATTAATGAATCAAGTGCAGCACGTCCATCTGTTTCGCTGAATCTGTCTTGTTAACAACTCAGTGCAGTTTTTTCACACCTTGATAATTTTTTTAAAATGACGAATCTACTTAATTTCTAATCAAGAAACACCAGCCTTGATGCAATGATTTCTGAGAAACAAGTGAATTAAATTATTTATTTGTTGAGACTGTACAACAAGTCTGCCACTAATTATTAGTCCTTTTGGGTTCCAAGGTTCAGCAGAGGTTCTTTATCCAACATTTGTGATTTTAAAAAAAACCTATATAATAATAAACAAGCACTGCAATTTTACAATTATATTTTGATTTCAACAAGTATTTTTACAAAAAAACTTATTTGAAAAAGAATTCACGCAAAGGATTTTACACGTAAGCTAATTAATTCATGATGCGTTAGTTTTTAATGAACCACTGAACGTCTATTAAAAAATCAATTATGTTTTCGTATAAAATAGATTTGCCCACTCTATGAAAAAATTAGCATATTTTATCCTTTGAGGAAGATATATTTTATATGCATAACTAATTTTAATACTTTATGAACAAGCTCTAAAATTGCAGATTTTGTTTCGTATACTAAATTTTGATGCAAAAATATGGCTTGAATGTAATAGATTGAAGAATCATATTGTCAGTTTTCCTTGGAAATTAGCAAATTTTCCCCAAATTATTTATGCTCAGTAACTTGTGGTGAAACAAAAAACATTCAAACATATATAGTAAGCACATAAAGTATAAATCATTTTAATTAATGTAAAATATTTGAAGAATAAAACTAATGATTCTTTTCTGCCATTTCATACTTGAATAAAATGAGTTAAATAATATTTATAATTAAGATTTTAAATGTTTCGATTGCTAAAAAGAAGAAAAATTTTAAAAATTTAAAAACATTATTTAGATAATTTTGTTAGAACCTATGTAAAGGAATTTGTGTATTGCACTCTTTTCTTTTTCTAAGGAAAATTAATTTAAATGCATTTCTTAAGTTCTATTATCTTTTAAGTATTTTACACATAGACACATAAGATTAAAAAGAAAGCTGATTTAAAGACAGTGAATGCATATTAGAAACATTTACATTTCGTTTTAAAATTTCTTTTTTAAAATAAATTAAAGGATTCTTATTTTTTGTGTGAGTTGGCCCATTTATAATGTTTAATTAAAATATAGTAGTGTAATATTTAAAAAGGAGCTAAAAGAAAAAAGAAATGAGAGCAAAATGTGCTATCAAAACATAACTGAAAAAAAAATTATCAAGCAATATAAAGTTAGAGGAAATAATTTAATATCCATGTTGTCAACCTTTGAAGATTTGTTTATTTTAAAATGTAATTTCTGATTCCCCCCCCGACCCCATTTTTCGTGACACTTGGATCATGTGAATGATGTCTTAAATAAATGAATACCATTTTTGAAATTTTTTTAACTTAAGTTAACCCTTTCGTGGGTTACTTATTTCTCATTTGAATTTTTCCTAGTTTTTTATGTTTTATTAACAATTAAACAACAGCATTTAAGGAAATATATTTTATTTTATCGAAATTTTATGTTTTCATTTAAATTTTAGGGGTGGGAAGAGTACTTCCCAAAGAACCATTCAACATCATAAAGACAACTAAATTTACGGGTGATTATTTACCATGAAAAGATGAGATGCATGTTTAATGCACAATGAGGCATTACATTCTGCACACATGTAGCTAGTCCTCTTTTCTTGTCCCTTTCTGCTACATTTCCTACATCGACTATAGTTGGAAAACATCTTTGTCATATGATTTCCCCCACACTGGCTCTACACATCATCCAGAAGTACATTCTTTGCTTGGAAGCTAGCAGGACGTCCTTTCCTTTTTCATGAAGAATATCCGTTTATTAGCCTACGAGCTAATGCTATACAAAATGTTAGCTGGTCAAAACTTCTGTTTCTTTTGTTCACTTGTCACAGTATGAAACTATTTATTATGGTACGGTCAATCAAAAAATAAGAGAAACGATGCCACCATTTTACAGATATTCTTCGGATTCTTCTTTTTCTTTCAGGTGTATTTTGCGAGATCATGTAAATGGGAAGTAATCTTCCTAAGGCCCACGAAAGGGTTAATCCTTTTCATGTCCCTCGCCTTATGGAATTAAGCACTTCTAAAGAAAAAAAAAAATTAGAGTCATTTTTATTTAATTAAAAGCTTTCAAATAAAACTTTTAAGTAAAAATGAGCTTTGCAAAGTTCAGTTACCGATTCTTATGTTGTTTATGGATGCAAAATACTTTACGGGACCTTGAAATTTGGATAAAGAATTGTACAGAGTTCTCAAGCAAGGTTCATCTATTGCAGCTCTTTTCCTTCTTCACCAGAAACGGTTAGCTAAAAAGCAAAAAAAAATTCAAAATCTTCATTGAACAAAATAGAAAACAATATAATACATTTCCAGTAAAAATAATCTGAGCATCAATTAATACATGTGTTTGCTTGTTACTCCATAATAATTCTATTATTATGTAAATTAAATGTGAAATATTTTCTAATGCATACTTGTTTTATTTATTATATAATATTTATCCTTCACATACATTAGATTCTTTTCATTTACAACTTACTTTTACATGGAAAGTTTCCTTTAAAAATTAAAAAAGTTTATCTAATTATATTGCCTTACTGTGCATAAACATTTTCAGATTTTCCTGATACTTCAATTGAAAACAAACAATATTTCTACAAAATGTATCTTTAACAATTTACTTCCGCTAAAATCTGCTAGCTCAAATAATAAATTTAGTTTGAAGAGCTATGGATAAAAAGAATTTTCAAAATCATTTTGGATCACAGACGCAACAGATGGCGTCATAAATATTCTGGACATAAATGGGAATATTCTGAAATCCCCCTTTTCCGCATTTTCTGCTGTCTGCAAATGTTTACTATCGACTATGAGAGGAATAACATGTTTTTAAGTGAGGTATTTGCTTACATGCTGAACATGTTTAACAATTTTCTGCGTGAAAATCACTCATTAAGAAAAGATAACAAGTAATAAGATCTTAAAATTAAAAAAAGAAAAATTAGTTCTTAGGGATATTCTTCAATCAAACAAATAAAAGGAGAGATAAAGAATCGTTAGACCACACAAAGATTTTATATTCGTAAATAAGAGCAATTGATTATTTAGATGTAATCTTAAGTATTTTAAACAATTGAATTTATCTATATATATATATAAAAAAGCTAATATAGTTTATTTTAAAACTGTATAAAATGAAACTTTGAACTATTTATGAAAAAGTGTGGTATGTGTTCACATTGTTTTTAAATGAATCTTTAATTTCTCTGCTTGAGCTAAAAATATTCAATCTTTTAATTTTATCAAATCTTAAAAACCTAGAAGTTTAATTTATATAAACAAATCTTTAAATGTGATTAAAAATAACACAAAGTGAAACTTCACACATTTCCCCATCATCGGCAATGCACAATAGCAAAATACGAGGGTTGTAAATTAAATAGTGGTAACTTAACCAAGAAACTCACAGAGAATGGACATGCAGTAACAGGATATGGGAGTGGTAAGGTGGCGCTGATGTCGATGTGCACGGTGGAAAAAAACAGTCGATCTAGTTAGAAGGGTAGTTGTGTGACGTTAAAGTGAAACTCCGTTTCTATCGCTCTAAAGCATGTTGTCAAAATGTGATCAGCGGTCTGGAATAAAATCAAGGCTGCGTGAGGCAAAAATGCAACAGAATACTATCGAGGATAACTGGAAGCCTGTGGTGAAATGTACTACCGTATAGGAGGGTTGCAAGATGGGTTAAAGCGTTTCGGATTTGCAACGCACAGATCGGCTCTTCTGAATTAAAGCGTCAATCAAATGAATGGCAACACCGAGGTTCTTCTCATCCACAGAAATTTCGACAGGTGCTCAGTTGAAAGAAAGTTACGCTGACTATTGAATACTACTGGGAGGGTGTGATTCTTAAGCATGATATGCCTGTAAGACAATCTGGCAATGCAGACTACAATTGCCGATTTCCACAGCACCATCTGCGTCCGGCTATGTGTGCAAACTTCCACGTTTATTGGTAAACATTCTCCCTATCTTGTTGCTTGACAACGCTCGTTATCATGTCACACAAACAATGTTACACTTCTGTAGTGATGGTGACAGTGGGAAATCTTACAACACCTTCCCTATTCACCTGACATGAGTCCTTGTGACTTCGATCTGCTTCCGTAGTTGAAGGAACTTCTGCAAGGCCACGCCAATTTGGTGATGTTTCATCTGTACGCCGAGCAAAAGGGCGTTCCGCCACTGACATTAACAATCAATATCTTGCCAATAGTTTCCAACAGCTTCCCAAGGTTTTGCCAAAATGTATAAGCTTAGCTGGTAATTACATTGATGTAATGTAATGTAATTGTAATTGTAAGCTCATTAAAAATTGATTTATACTTATGTTGTCTTTACTTAATTTGCAGCCCTTGTATGTAGAATATTATAAGTGTATTACATAAAGATAAATATGTGACATAACCTTCCATTAATCTTTGACTAACCAACACAATCTCACTCTCCTATTGGGACGTTTGCAGCTGAAAAGATTGAAACACCCTCCCTACTCACCTGACATGAGTCCTTGTGACTTCGATGTGTTTCGAAGTTTAAGGAACCTCTCTGAGGCTGCCGATTTCATTGCGCTTCATTAATCACATCAACATTTAATATCTTGCCAATGGAATCCAGTATAGTGGTTATAGTGACACTGATTGCGATGCCGTAGGGTCTGGGTTCGAATCCCGGGTAAGGCATGGATGTTTTTGCTGTAATCCTCCTCTTCTTTATGATGTGTGCTTCACGCTTACTTCTATGTAAGCCCCCGTGTGATACTTTGTGGTGCACGGGTAGTAAATGTTCTCAATATAAAAAAAAAAGTATCCATTGGCTTCCCTGCATTAATATCTATGTTACCATTATACTTAATTTTGATCTCTCTTACATAAATATGAAGCAAAATACATATTAGTAAAATAAATACATAATATCTACAGGTTTTCTGATGGTATAAATAGTTTGCACTCATAAATTCTAGTAGAATTTTTTTTTATATATATAAGCTTTAACAATTCTATTAGTTACATTATTAAGGCTTAAAATTTTTAAATGAAATTACTGTTACTACCTATTTTTTTATTTTCGTCTGGTCATTTTTGGTACATATTTGCAATGCCTTCTTATTGTTTATTTTGAAATTTTGATAATTATTTGAATTTCAAATTGAAGGTTATTCACAATTTTACCAATTTACTTTTAGTGTTTGAGATTTTTTTCGTTTTCAGTCCTTCAGACATTCTATTAGTACTGAAGAATACTAGTAGAATGTCTGAATGAAGAAAAATGAAATTCCATTCAAGTTCTGATATTCAAATGCCTAATTTACTCAGTGCAAATATTTATGCTATTGGGATGATGGATGGCTGCTTATTTAAAAATCTTCCTGTCAGAATTTTGTTTCAAATGAATTCATCTTCAAATAACTGTTTTTACATTAAAAGAAAGAAAAAAGGAACCTTTTATGTTAAATGTAACATATTTAACTAAGGATTTCACAAATAGCAAGGTAACTTATTTTGACATACAGAAACATTTTGAAAAAAGAAACAGCGTCAGTTTGACAGGAATAATAGCTGAAATTGTAGCTTTCATATCTTTTTCCCTTTTTTTTGAGGGATCATCAGTCTTTTTTTTGTAACATCTTCATCGTAATATAGCAACTCAATAAAAAAAGAAAAGGATGTAGAAATGACATAAAAAGAAAGTTAACATTCCTCAAATGCCACTCATCTACCTAAAGTTCACATTTTATGCATTTAATACAAACATCACTCTTCAGTTCCCAGCTAAGAAAATAGAATAGCCATTATCGGGTGTGTCTGTCAGCTCATCGGTCAACAAAAAAACGGAGAATCTTAAACAGAAATTCACAAAAGGGGTGGTTTTTCTTCTGCATTTTGAAAAGAGGTCTGGAAAATTTCGAGACTCAAAATAATAGAAGACGTAAGTTGATATTAACTTACTTCTGAATCAGGTGAAAGAAAACTATCTGTAGCATTATTAAGAGTAGAGAAGTATGAAAAGATGGAAAATTTTTAATTAAGGTTCCAATATCCTTCTATCTGTTTTCTCGATAGGAATTTTACGTAACACAAAGCGACCATAACTGCTTTTCTCGCGAACAATTGACAGAGGTTTCGCTAATCGACAGCTCTCACTTTCTCATAAAGATCAAGCCTAGTGTACCGTATGTTTGTACTATCTCATTGTTATTTCTTGCCTTCACAATGAGATTGCATTGAGAATCTTCTTTGAGACGGGTGGTTTATTAAGTTTTCCAGTTTTGGTTTTTTAATGGTTTGTGTATAAAAAGAGATGAAAATGAGGAGATGCAATTTGTATCAAATATACTTAGTTTACTTTTAAATATAATACACATCTGTTGTTTGCACTATGAAATTTAAATATCTGAATATGCATCATGAAAGAAAAAAAGAAGAAAAAGTTGCAGTTAATAACAATATGTTACTTTTTATTATATTTACATTTTATTTTCAAGATTATAAAAGAGGAAAATGTATTATCAAATGACAGATATGTGAGCATCTATTTTGAATATATATTAATTTAATGTAATTATTCTAGAGAATACATGTACTAATTAGTTTAAGGTATCCGACTGCGTTTTGAATTATGATTTTGAAAATGTGTATAAATGAATACATTTTTTTAATATTTAGTGTCACCTGAATTAGAATAAACACATAAAAGTGTCTTAAAAATATTACTACAGTAAAAATTACTTAAATGCAATTTCCTGGCAAAAAATGAAGAAAGAATGACATATTTTCAAAAGATTCTCTTTTTATGATAAATGATTATATAATAATAATAATAATATTTTGTTTATATATAGATAAGACTACTGTTTTCAATCTAAATTAGGGTTTTTCAAAAACTCACATTACTTTCAGAGTCACAATCAATTGAAGTAATAACTAATGTTTTTTTTGTTAAAATTCTGATGTATTACATGATAATGATGTCTATTCTGATGTATTAAAATATGAATAAATACACTTCTAAATTATATATTTAAAAACTCTTAGTTAAAAACTGGTATAGAAGTTCTAGCTATATACAATTATATTATGATAGAAATCTTTCTTATAAGAAGAGAAGGTTTTGAAAACAAGTCCTTCGTTTTTAATTTTTTGCCAAAAAATGGCTTTTAAATAATTCTTGTAATAATATTCTTAAAACAATTGTATATGCATATTCTAATTCAAGTGATACCAAATATCAAAAAGTTATTCATACAAACGCTATTCCAAAAACGTTTCGAATGTAGTTGTAATTATTCTAAGAATTTTAAAATTAAGAAACATTCTCAGTATTTTACGTGTTTGATCATGAAAGTCCGTTTTCTAATTCATAAAATGTCATATTCATTGACACAAATATACGCACACATTTTTTTCTTAAACTATAAACACATAAGAACACATAAATTTCTTTCTTTATTCAGTTGATTTGGGAATAAATTCAACTTTATGTGTAATAATGAATGATTGAAAAAGATGCATATATATTTTGTCCCCCTCTCCTCTTTGCCTTAATAAAAGCTTTGAAATTCCTAATGAAAGTATACATCATATGGCTTATTTTTATTTACACGAAATCTTTTTTTTTTTCATCCTCCATCATATTTTACAATGAACTTTGGAAAAAGTAAAAACACACACACAACGTAACATAAAATTTTCCCCTTTCAAATACAGTTCGGTTTTAATTAAACCATAGCTATTATCTTTGCAACTAATATTGTATTTCGTCTTGGGTGAGTGGAAATTGCATAGATACTTTTTAATAACGTATTTTAAGTTCTAGTTATTTTATGCAGTATGATACACACACACACGCCTGATTTATATCTTGAATGAAAGCAATGCTATTTTCATCTGCTTTAAAATATAACTTTAATTCACACAATAATCATGTTTATTTATTAGTTAAAAAATAATATCATTCATTGAGTACGTTATAGAAATTAACATAAATATTTGGTAAAAGTATTGCTAATTTTTTGATAGAACGGAAATGGGAACAATAATGTTCAAAGTTAAAAAGTTGATTTTTGATAGACCAATAACTTTTATTTAGAAGTATCCTCTTATATAAAACACCAGGTATTTTCTTAAAATATCAAAAATTAGGTTTTGTAGCCTAACGAGCCATAAAGTATCTTAATGAGTTATTTGCATAAAATTCAATATTTTGTTTCATTTTATATTTTTACAGTTATTGAATGATTTTCTGAGGCTTTTTAGATTAAGAACCTATATGTTTTAGGTAACTTTCTAACGTACATTGTATTTCTTAGGATATATTACCATGCATTAAAATTAAAAATTTACACTGTTATATAAATGTAATACAAAACTAATCAGATAGTGTAAGAACTTTGGAAGTATGTCAAAATGGTATTATTTCAATGTTAAAATTTCTTTAATCTAAGAAAAATAAAAGCCATATGTAATTACTACTTTCAAGCGTGCAACACTTCGATAAAAACTGGAAATATGATATTTTCAATTTGTCTCTTTTTTTAAAAATTTTATTTACTTTTCAAAGTTATGTTTAAAGCAAAAGTCGTGTAAAACGGCAATTAATATTATATATTAAGGACACTAAATAATATACTCCAAATAAGGTGAAAGTTTTATTACAGTACCTTATGAATTTCCTTTTGTTTCTATTGGATAATAGTAGTAAGTTGCTGTTAATTCATTAAATACGAACATTGGATATTACAAAGTAAAAAAAAAAAAAAGGGGGGAGGGGCAAAATTTGTATCTAAATGCCTTTTTTTCCTGTGTAAATGGTACAGCATACGATGGTAGCCATGCGGAATAATTAGAAGAAGTTTTCCGATGAAACAGTTCCATTACTTTGTTCATTCAGCTCATGCTCAAAACGAGTGTTCCAATAGAGAGTCTTTTAATGCAGTTAGTCCTCACATCATTACACATCAAAAACGATTCCTTAAAAGTAGACTTACAAATGTTTGATGAAACGAAACAATAAGAGAACTATCACCATCTATTTTAATAAATCACTTTTACTAAATAATTGTGTACATTGATTAATACCAATATTCATGGGAAGGGTCTCGACTAAAATTATTTTATTTTAACTTAAGAAGAAAAAGGAATTTCATTCATATGTGCAATTTTTAAATATCACTCTTACATTCATTTATCGTTACGTTGTTTTATAAGTAGTATAAGTAATACAATATTTTATTTTCAAGGACACCAATTTCAGTGATTTATGTTACGTTTCAGCGGAAAAAGATAACCTTTTATTATTTCTTGAGGAGTTCTATCTGAACAAGTGAGTAAATTACAAAAATGTATCTTAAAATATCTTGAAGCATTGGTAAAAAAAATACTAAGAAAATGTATATCCTACACATTTTCACTACAAACTAAATATTTGAAGCTGACTAAAATATCATATACAGACTGAAATTATGTAATTATGTAATATTCCCTAATAAATTTTAATAATCAAGGCATTAGTTATAATAATAATTAATTTAAAATATATTAAGGTTTCAAAAGAAATAAATGCAAAATCATAAATAACATTTTAGATAAATTACTTAAAAATAACTTTTAAATAAGGAAATATTTATTTTTTGAAAATAAACCTTAAGCTTTTCAAAAAAATGTAGTTGATAATGAATTATATATATGTATTCAATTTTCAAGGCACAATTTTTGTCATTTGTACACTTTTTAAGTATATCATTATAATTATATCATTTTTAATGATATATTTAAGTAGTTAGATAAACTTTAAAATAAAGATTATAAATGTATAAATATATAATCCATAATATATATACACAGATAGCTATAGAACCTAAGTATAACTATTTAAGATATATATATATATATATATAAAATATTTAACTAACTAAGCATATATTAGTATGTTAACCACCGAATATACGAATACATATCATGAAATTTCACAAAACTTAAATAGCTTTCTAATGATTCCCTCCTTTCTTATGTTAATGCTGCGTAACTATTTCATTGCAAATGGATGTTATGGTTATGATTCAATTAACTTCAACAATAAAACTTGGTAATTTCAACAGATCCTTAACCTCCAAAATGTCATATAAATTTAACCTTCAAAGTAATTCATTGTCATACAATTCTCTTTGTGGATCTTTATGATTATTTTAATAGTAAAAAGTTTATAATTAAATTAAAACTATTCTCACACTTTTGATGATGAAAAGTTTCTAGCTCTCTAAAAAGAAAACAAGTGAGAATTATATCTAGAAAATTCTACAAATGAATATAATGAATCTTCATACATATTCTTGTACTCAATTTGCTAACACAATCATGACAATTTTAAAAGTAAATACCTTAATTAGAACGTGATTAAAGCAATTAATGTGTGTTTTAAATATGTAAATTATACTTAAAAACACGCACACGAGCAAATTTTATACACTAACACATCTTACTAATGCAACATTTTATCAAAACTGTTTTAAAAATCACTTATAATGAAAACGTTTGTATTTTAATAGATGCTATTTTAAGTAAAAAACATTATTTTTTGAAGGAAAAAAATTAAACTAGACAGATGCAAAATTCCCAGAATTCTAAGGAGTTATTTTAAAGAATTGCGTAAAATTCTGTCTAAAAAGTAGAAATTTTAATTTTTAAAGTAAACCTTCTTTTCTTCTTTTTTAAAAAAAAATTAAGCAAAAAATCTTTCCCCGGAAATGCATTAAAATATTGGTTTAAGGGACCAACACAAAAAGTTGCAAATTTCAGAAATTTGTGCTAATTATCTTAAGATGTGAAAATGATTCATAAAAACTCTAATCTTCAAAAAACTTAGAAGAAATAGAGAACAAAATGCAGACATTGAAGCATTTTTTTTTTGAATTTATAGTTCAATCTAGAGCCGTATTCTTTTTTTTTTCTTGAGTGTGAATGACATAAGAATCGTTTCGCAAAATTAAATTTGAAATGTAATTGAAAGCTCATTCAATTAATATACTGTAATCAAACCTTTAGTTGTCTTCAGATCTCATGAAAGGCGTTTTAAATATTTAATTTTAATTTAAAGAAAGAAATTAATTAACTATTTAAAAGTTCTTACAGTGAAGGATAAGAATCTAGCAAATAAAAAAAAGTGGTATTGGTTCTAAATTAATTTGGTTGTATTTCTGAAAAAAAAAAACTTGCGCATTTTTTTTTATTCTTTCGAATTAATTAATGCTGAATAGAGTTGTTCTATTTTTTCAATGTAAGATAAAGAAAACATATCCGTTTTAATGAAGCTTTCGATAAAAATCAGAAATAGTTTAGCTATTATTTTAAGAAAGCGCAAAATGGTATGACGAAAGAATTTTTTTTAAACAGCAGTTATTTTCTGAATTAATTGAAGACACTATTTTTTTATTTGATATTTATCATAAATGAAAAGTGTAAATTATATTTTAGATTTGTAATAATGGTGTATTAATTAAATACGTATTTATACTTTTAAAAACTACAGAACTATGCAGAAATATATATAAAAATGATTTTGAAACATTAATTTTTTTATTGAACAATTCCTTGCATGAAGAATGTATTACTGCATGTGGGTCAAAAAGAAAAAAAATATATTCGTTTATTTTAGAAAATAAAAAAATAATTTAGGAAATATATTTACTTACATAAATAAATTAAAGCTTACAAATATTAATGCATTAATATGCACAGTCAAAAATCATGTTACAACAAGCTTTATCGAGATTATAACCTAAAAGTAGCTTCTGATTGCAAAAATAGTACCTGGTTGAAAATAAACATTCGTATTTACTACAGGACACTACACGAAACAAATTGAATCAGTGAATTATTTACTTTTTTAGACGATAAAAAAAGGTAATAAGATTTTATTTTTAGGAAACTACTCTTTTAGTCTTTTCTGACTTCTTAAATTTTGAATTACATGTATCTCGGGAATCCTCTTAAGCATTCAATTCTGATTTTTGTGATTTTTTTGGTAGTAAATGTAGATGAAGGTAATAAAAATTATGTAATCAAAAATGAGGTGAAATCGAAATTAGTATCAGGATATGGAATGCGTTTGACTGATTCATAATCATTGGATTGTTAAAAAATAGACTTATATTTAAGGAATTACGTTTTCATTTTCGTTAGAATTTGATTTGTATTGTGTAGTTTATTTTTGCTTCAGTTGATACTATTTACAAACTACTTATCAAATTTAAGATTCTTAAATTCTTCCAATTTTCCTGTGAGTTGATTCAATTTACAAAGTATGTTTCTAATTTAATATTCACAAACTTTTTTGAGCATAAACAAGTTTTGAATTCAGTTCTAAAGCCAACGTACTTCAATGTGGGACATTATGTGATAAATTAATAATTATACATGCGAATAACTGTGTTGAATCATATCAATGTAACATGTTTTCAATTTAAGGTTTGTTAAAACTTCAATAAGTTTAATAGAAAAATTAAAAGCTATTGTTTCGCATACACTAATCACTTAAGAGATGTATATCATTTACTAGTATAAAAATCTAATTGAAATTTACGTTGATCATTACGTTTTTCTATTAAATTCATAAAACGTTCATGCTATTAATAATTAGCAATCTTTTTTGAAGCATTATATAGCTTATCGAAATTTTTAGAACACTTTTTGGTTGTAATTGTTCATCTAAAAACTCTTAAAAAAGTGTAAGTAATATTTCAATCATCTTAAAAGGGATAATTTGCTTCTAACTAAAAATAGTATATATTTATATATATATATATATATATATATATATATATATATATATATATACACGTTAGAAATAATATAAGGTGCATAAATTAGTTTTAAAAGCAAACAGAAAAGTCATAAAAGAAGGAATAGATAAACCATCGATAAATAAAGTTATTTAGTATTAGATTTAATTTGATGCTCTGCTCCTAACATTTCTTACGTTTTTTTAATTTAAGCTTAATCCAAAGTCTAATGATTTCTGCTATACGGAAAGGAAGGTTTATAGGTAAATTATTCATTTATTTAAATAGATTTTTTTACATTAATTTTTTAAGAAATTTTGTATATGATTGGGACTATTATATTTAAAAATATATGTATGTTTGAAAATAAGCATAAAAAAATTGACGTTTTTTTATCCATAATCCAGAAATAAAATGAATCCTGGAAGGGGTTAACTTTTTTTCCTTATTTCTTAGATGAAAGATTTTTTTTTCTTTAAATCAAGTGTTTTCCTTTTTCATAAGATAAATGATGTAGTCTGAAGACAAGTTTATTTATCTTTTCAACAGTTTTTGTGCATAGAGTGATAATTCCAATTATGTTATTTAAAAAATTTCCGTGGAGATATAAATAATAATTCACAAACAGAAGAATCTTTTATTGTAGTAAATAACCGGAATTTCATTTACGATAAAATAAGAAAAAAGTTATAACTAAAGCAAAGCACTTAAGTGATAGATATTGAAAAAAATGTATTTTCATAATTTTTGATAAGAAACATTAAATCACCTTACGTATATTTATATCAAAATTTCCGAGTCTGGGCAAGCCAGTTAAATACTGGACTCTCTATTGGATATGAATTTGTTTTTTAACTATCGAATTTATCTCACTTATAGAATTATAAATTTCTTCATTAGCTAAATCCATTACTCTGAGTATCTATCAGTAATTAAGAGATTATTTTGTAATGAACTAAGCTAAAACGTAATAGTTATTTTTATTATATAAAAAAAAATATTACCTCCCTACAAACTATATTTATTTAGAGTGTTAGTATTACAGCATTAGAAAACTTACAATTTATGTATGGATCTCTGCTATTTTATCATTTAATTTATTTGAAATTTTCTACAGGATTAAACAAATAAATATAATACTTCTAACCATTTCTTAAACATTTATTTAATAATCTATTCTGTTATAATATTTTTCAATACATGAAGTAAGCATTTATTACCAGCTACGCTTATTAAGTAGCAAGGTATTCACCAAGCTTTATTTTACTATTAGAATTTCATGAAAAGGGGCTAATTGAAATATTTCGAATCATTGGATTTATCAAATAAAGGTATAAGAACTGTGAACTGTGGTAACTGTATGAATACAAAAATAAAACGTGAAACCATTACAATGATTGTCGAGTATACTTTTATTTTTACCGCTTTTTATTATCTCTTAAAAACATCAAATTCTATGAGAAACTCTATTTTAAGGATATCCTTCCTATCAATATTTATTGTACCACAGGAAAATCAACATCTACAATATGTATGCTTCCAACTTTTACATACTTTATAATCGAATAAAAACAACATTTAAGATAATATTACATTGAAAAAGACTAAAGTTCCTTCTTATGCATTACTAGCTTATTTAAAATTACCAAAGTGCATGTTAATATCAAAATTAAGAGAAATTTTTTCATGTACATACAATTTAAAAAAAATGTTTATAAATCAAAATATCAGTTCTGTTGTGACCTTCGCCACATCACAAAATTAAATGCATTAATAGTGAATAATTAATTCTCATATGAATATTTATTCTTCCGTATGGTTTTCATAAAGGTATTTAAATAAATCCTTTAAATATGGGATAGTATGTTTTAAAAAATTATAACTTTCATAATCTTGAAAAGAGTTTTTTTATAATGAAAATTATATTTTTCAAGCATTTGACAAGTTTATGCAGCCGTTAGTATAACTACGTAAAATGTCCATATCAGTGTAAAAAACTTATTAGAAATTTAGTCCATGTTATCGTAGGTGTTGGAAAAATTTATATTTTGGCTTCGTTAGAATTCTAGTAATAGAATTCCAAAATAATAATAATAATAATAACAATATATATATATATATATATTATTTCTTATAGCTTGTTAGTGCTACACATTTTATTTCTTTTATATGAATACTTCATTAAAATAGGGTTGTCTCTGTTTCTATTCAACACAACAATTTATTGAATATGTGAGGTATAACAGTCATAAAAAATATCTGCTCACTCTGACAAAATAATTGCTTGTTTTTACTCCGATATCCAGCATCTTAACGACCTTAATAAATCAGATACTTATAGGAGAATCTGAGTACATATTCTGTGAAAGAAAACGGAAGCAAAATATAAGGCCATTTATTATAACATTGAACTTAATTGCTATATCAAAAGCAATAGAATCAAAATAATGCACATAAATATAAATTTCTACAAGAGTTATAAATTTGATTTCGCTTAAAATTAATATTTGTAGCTGGCTCATCAACAGGAACATACATTATTAACTCTTAAAGGAATCATTCAAATATTTTTGTTATAATCATCTTTAGTTAAAAATTTTTATCATCTTTTTATTAAATCTGAATAATTTTTATACAGGCTCTCTTTAACAGAGTTTCATATTGGTTCTCTAACATATAGTTCATTTTATATGCATATAGTGCATATGGAATTACCCCATGCACAGTTGTGTGTGTGTGTGTGTGATACATAAGTTCTTACAATTATTTGTACTATAATTTAGAAATCTTTATACAACACATATGTACTTTATTGCTTCAATAAATGTCCTAGCACTAGGTGGTTACTTTTCCGCAAATTTATTTTTCAGAATACATCAAAAACTATCAGTGGAGTTAAAATCTTGACTGTTAATTGGTCAGTCAAGAGCTTGAAGTTTTTTTGCTTCAGATAGTCCCATCGGGCATGAAAACTTAACATCTAAGAACATCCGTGCAAAGCTTTAAAGTCTCTCATAATAAATTAAAGTTCTGATTTTTGTTCAAGTGGTTTTTAATCACAGGAAATACAGAGCAGCAATGCAACCATAGACGTTATATTTCGTATCAATTACCTTAGGGAATGTTTTACGTTCTGCCTGGGTGGTGAACAACTGCAGTACTTGCAGAAAATTACTGCGCACTTGTCTCAACAAAAAATAAAGTTGTATTCTTCCAATATTGTACTGTCTGATTCTGGTATCTTCTGCCAAAAGTTAGTTGTTTATTTTCATACTTGAAGTCAGTGCATCATTGCAGGTTTGTAGAATAAGAAACAAATCTGAGATCAAATGTCTTGAAAAAAAAACAAATTGAATTTCCTACCTTTTTGTAGCCAGAATAAGTCTAATCTTATTGCAGGTGGTTGTAGGAGATAGTACAACAATTTTCCTCATTCCATGTTTATTACACACACTGGCTTTTCTTGCTTCACCAATTTCCTTAAGATCACATACATTTTCCTGAAACTTATAAATTTTACTGACAACTTGAAGAACAGTTATTTTGATTACAATTATGTTGAAAATCATTACACGTACAGAATATTCCGCTATATGCAGTGTCTCTATTTCTGCCATTTTTACAACAGTAAGCAGAGAATTTTTATCCTCATTACAATAATTACATAACAGCTCTCCCTATTGCAAAATCCTATAAACAACTGGCAATGAACCAGACGAGGACGGTTATTTATAACAGTAGAATGAGACAGATTCAATCAACACAAAATGACGCATTAATCTGTGAAAAGGATGAAATATATTACAATATCGAAAATTGGCTACTGATATTAATCATTTTTGTAAGCTACTTAATCTCAGTAATAAGGGATTTGCGTTTTGCAATAAGGTCATGTAACTCTAAATTGTGAAGGTTTTGATGAAAATCTGCCTTAAATCGGATATTCAGGGCATTGGTACGGATCAGTTATTATATGCCCATCTGCAGATTTATGTTTTTGTTGAAAATTTCGTAACTTTGGTCGTGGACTTCTATTCACTACGGCCTTTTTAGTTCACACATTTCTTTTAGATACCTGATTACTACTTAAAATGCATTTCCTCTCACCACACCTGAAATTTGGTTGTTTTATACTGAAACTTCTATTAAGTGAGCTAGAATAAGTATGTCAATCAAAAAATTACTGAAAGGGGACGAAACCTCAAGACGCTTTATTTATTAAAGCAAATCATATTTGAAATTATATCAAATTGGTACATTAAAATTTGTGTTTAAAATTTCTGTATATATATATATATATATATATATTTAAAGATCTTTGTGGTTTGTTTAATTTCAAAATAACTATACAGGTGGCCCCACGGTTTTTTCCTTCTCGTGTAGTCGTTTCAATCCTTTACATCATTTCGCGTGGGATCTTAAGGTTGAATTTTCGATTTAGAGTTTTTATTTTACATGTAAGTTTTTATCCTAATTTTTTCTATATAAATTTTTTTTATTCCTCTCCTTGAGAGAACCATTATTGTTCTCTTTTCTTAATTTCATTTTAATATATTATCAGGTTTTTCTTCCACGTGTTGTATGAAGCTTAACTTTTCAACTTGTGTGTTTTTTCCCCCTATTATGTTGAAAATTTCTGCTGTACGGGGAAGGTTG
>BMAV01026690.1:340676-351913 GCA_019973955.1 Trichonephila inaurata madagascariensis | reverse complement strand
TAAATATAAATTGGCTAGGCAGTATATATATATATATATATATATACACTGCCTAGCCAATTTATATATACATTATATATATATATATATATATATATCAATTTTAATCATATGTCAAAACTGCTCAGTTATACTTAGAATTTATAAAATACTTTAATTAGATAATTTCTCTCTCTCTCTCTCTCCACGATACTTATCGAAATCTAAAAAAAAAAAATATTGCTATACGTCAGTTTTATTTGACTAATATTAAAACTTTTTATTTAAATTTCATTAAAACTAATCTAGATGTAATTGTTTTCTAAAAAAAAATCCAATACCTCCATTTTATTCTAGTATTTATATACAAAAAAAAAAAAAAACTTTCTTTTTCTACCATGATGAATTTCTTGATGAAGATGAGTCGCCTTTTCTTAGAAAGAATTGTGAAACACACTTTAATCCATTGCTATGTTTCCTAAAGAGAATTTTAACATCTTGAAGAGTATTCACTTGCATTCTACAACTTTTTGACAGTTCGTTGCTTCAAAAAGATTACTTATTTAGTAAATGAACTTTCCCTCCAACAGTTTGAGAGCGCCTACAAAGACTAACTGTTTCGCTTTTAATAGACTTCTATACTTAGTGTGTATAAAGCTTTGGCAAAACCATTTTTGATTACTTTGGGGATTTAAACTTTCCAAAATACGCGAGATTCATGAGCCCATTGGCGGGAAAAGCGCAGAACATTTCAGGGATTACATTGAAGATCTCGAAGTAATTATGATGTGTTTCTTAAATCGTTCACTTTTTTTTCGTCTCGAAAGTTTTTAGATTTTTTTTAAAGTGATATTTGGAAATGAAAATGCAATGAATCTCTTATAGTAATATATTCGTTTTAATAAAGTGTTTCGATTCCTTACGTTTAAATCCTTTTCTTGTTATTAAATGTCTTTCAATTTCATTGCAGTGACTTCAACTCGGATTTCAAGCCTTTTTTTAATTGTAATATTAATCTGTCTTGAACTTGGGAGATTTTTCTTTTTTTTTATGCACATTTCTGTAAAAATCCGTGAATTATTTATGAGAGTACTTTCATCTTCTATTTTATAAGCAAAGAATATTTTTTAAAAAAAAATTTTACTTCCTTTTATAAAATTTAAGGTATCCGACTACGTTCGTAACCGTGATTTTAAAAAAGCACATAAATGGATAATTTTCATGATATTTAGTGTCACTTAGATTAGAATACATGTATAAAATTGTTTTAAAGACATTTTGAGAAAAACAAATTATTTAAATACAATATTTTGGCAAAAAACTAACTTAGAATAATCTTTTTTCAAAAGTTCTCCTTTTATAAAAAATGCTTCTAAAATAATAATATTTCGCGCTTATATAAAGTAAAGACTTCCCCAGAGAGTCTGAACTAGGAATTTTGAAAAACTCAAATTATTTTCAGAGTTAACACCAATTGAAATAATTATCGGCGTTTTTTTTCTTGAAGTCTATCCCCTCTATAATCGTAAAATATGGATAAGCCCACTTCCAAGTTATATGTTTCAAAAATTCTAGTTGAGCCTCTGCAAAGAGGTCAGAGCTAGATACAGGCAAAATATTATAATAATGAAAGCATTTTTCACAAAAGGAGAATATTTTGAAAATGGGTCACTCTACGTTCATTTTTTGTCAAAAAATATTGTACTTTAATAATTTTTTATTGTAATACTATTATTAAAATAATTTTATATACATTTTCTAATCTAAGTGACACTAAATATCATAAATATTATCCATTTATACGTTTTTGCAACATCATGCTTCCGAACGTAGTCGGATATCTTAAGTAGAACATCATTTATCACAACTTCTTTTTCAAAAGTTTGCGCTTTTATTGAAATTATTTAGAGCTGAACTAATTGTGTGAAATCAGTTAACTCCATGAAAATATGCACTGAAATGAAGTAGAGATAAATAATGAAACAATATACTTTGATATACGTATATGTAGTAGTCATTGAACGTTTCACTTTGTAATTTCGTGATTTTAGATCAAAAATAAAAATAATTTTTTTTTTCATACGTTAAAAGCTAAAATTTATTTATATAACCCGAGATATTAAAAAATAACAATAATTAAACGGGTTTCAAATTAGACAGTTGTCAAAGACCTTTTAAACTTCTTAAACAAATTCTCTAATAAATTATAATTTTCTTAATTGTCTCATGTAAATTATCTGTTTGATTAGAGCGCTAAGATAATACTTTTTGCTCAGAAATGTCAATATTATTTCAATCATTTATTTTCCTTGTAATTCTATGCATATTATTTATTTTTTAAAAAAATGTCTTTTTATCCATCAAAAATTGCACATGTTTTTATTCAGATATTTTTAATAAAATAACTAAAAATAGAAGTATTTTTTTGAAACCGAGAAATACGCTTAAATTCAAGAAGTTGAAGGATGCACCTCTAATAGATAGAGTCAAATAAAATAATCTCATTCTATAAGTTAGGACTTTGATAAGGAGGGAGACAAGATACATGGCCAGAACTAGTTTGACGAGCAAACAAGAGCTGATAACAAGAAACTGGGTAGAATCTGTGAACATAGCATGGTCAAATATACACTTTTCCCTTAAGTCTAATACTTTAAGAGGTGTTGCCCGAATCCAACCAAACAAAGATGTGTCTGGAATTTTCTCACAAGATGAATCTAGTCTTTTGGTTATTAAGGGAATGAAAATCATTAGATTTCAGGATTATCTTGCATTGCATCTCATGTTTCATTATATTATCGAGTGATTATGCCATATATATTTTGATATTTCTATTTTAAAAACCACGTGATTTAATCAATTAATTTGTAATTAAATACTCAGTTATAATTAAAAGTATTGACAGCATACTTCTTTATTTATTTGAATTATATTTCTACCAATTTGACTCACAAAAAATTCATATATTTTTAAAATCTTTTAGTGTTTTTATTTAAATGCGTTTTTATCATTACATGTTGATACTTATAATATAGAGAAAACAGTACGCGACCTATTCGTTAATTTTAATGCATTTTACTCTTTTTTATGTTATTGTTAACTTAATCAGCCCAAATTTATAATTTAATCCAAATATTTAAGTTGTAATAATTCCGAAATAATTAAAAAAATTCAAAATCACTTTACTGCGCAAAGAAATTTTAAAGATATTTGTAATTGTGTGTGTATGCGTTACAGAGAATGGTGTAATTGTTCAGATATAAAATTGCATGAAAATGTATGAAATGAAAAACTATATAAGTAATCAACAGGTTATACGAATATATATATATATATATATATATATCCGTAATATACTATGTTCAAATTTGAATTTCTGTTTTATATATAGTAAAAAATAATATTTTTTTAGGAAATGTTTTATTGAAATCATGTTTCCTACCTGTAAACAACACATTTTATAAGGTTATTACATTTCACCTATCTCGCATAACAAAATACAATTTGGGGTGCACACATTTGTATTTTTTCTGGAGAAACTTGTTTGAAAACCATGTTTCAGTTATTACAGCTAAAATAATGTTTATTTAAGAATATATATTTTTTCCTTCTTTTTTTAACACTGTTCACAGAAACATTCATGAATGGGAACAATATAC
The DNA here is from genome assembly GCA_019973955.1 of Trichonephila inaurata madagascariensis. NCBI lineage: Eukaryota > Metazoa > Arthropoda > Arachnida > Araneae > Nephilidae > Trichonephila > Trichonephila inaurata. Next base: position 348,275 of record BMAV01026690.1, on the reverse strand, counting down.
ATAGTTACAATGATTAATCGAATAAAATACAAAAATTCATCAAATAGTAAAAAGTATGTTTATAAAATCATCATATATATATATATATATGTGTGTGTGTGTGTGTGTTTGTGTATGTGTTTGCGTATGTGTGTGTGCGTATGTGTATCATCATCATCATAAAAAAGGACACTTTCATGAAAAAAATTTAAAATCATGAATCAGAATTTATATCCCTTTAAGACCCGACTTATTTTTATCTTCAAATATTAAATTATTCTGGTTATTAATACTATTTGAACCCCAAAGACTTTAGAAAAATAATAAAGAAAATTCCGCTCCCCTTTGGAATATAGACGGTACCCGCACAGTCATGCGGGTTGGGTGTTATCTGTGAAACAGGTCTCCCATGAAATTTTACTTGTTATACATTTTTCGCTCTAAGTTGATAAGAGAAACAATCTTAATTCAACTAAAATTGTTTCAAATAAGGAATTTATTGATGAAAATTAATTCTTTTATTAATTCATTATTTATTTACTGCAAAAATATTTTGTTTTGTTTTTGACAAGTATACATAACCATTGCATTTTTCACAACATGTTTCCGAACTGCTTTTGTACTTTTCAAATCTGCACTTGCGAGGTCTTGAAATGTCATCAACCCATCAAACATGGTTATACCTGTCAAACCTTTTATCCTGGAATGGCTAGGATAAAAGACATGACATTTATAGCAGGTGGATTATAACGCTTCAATATTTTTTCGAGTGGAATTACAACACTGTTATCTTCATCATTAGTTGAAATACTTTTGTAGTAGGTAGAGAGGCTAATAACGCTTCAACTATCTCTAACTTAAATTTTAAGCGATCCATTGTGATTTTTAGAGGAATTTTATTTGATATTGCATCTTGTTTGCACATAAACCAAGAATTTGCAAAAGCTAAATCCACATAATGAATGTGTCAAGAGACTTTTATGATAAAGAATGATCCAAAATTGTCTTTTCATTTCAAATATTCCCATGTGTTTCTTCATCGCTCTCATCTGAACTTGATTTTTCTTCCAGTATACGCAATTCATATGTTTTGTTCGCAGTATTGTCATCATCCGAGAGATCACTAAGTTCTGATCTAAGTTCAATCTAATTTATTTATGAATTGAAATATTTCTTATGTGAGAAATCTTCTCCTTTTAAGCACCTGGAAAATTTTTTGGTTTAAAGTTGACACAGTATTACATGAAAAATAGTAAAATGTATCAGAAAATTTTATTATTTAAATATATATATATAAACCACACCATACTAACTACCACCGGAAATACCAGATTTTTTTTCGGGGAGGGGGAGAGATATGGATGCAGATATCTGTGGAGAGAATAAAAATGCCATACTCCTCAACGAATGTATGGAAAAGAAATCTAATTGCAAACGAGAGAGAGAAAGGAAAAAAGGGACTCATCCATGGAGACCCCCAAGAAAATTTGGTATTAATTATATAACTATATATATAACTATATATATATATATATATATACATATTTCATTTCTATGTAGGTTTTCATCAAAATTATTGAAACAGATAAGAAAATTCGCATGGTAAGTAATTACCTTTACAGCTGCAGTGACTCAAATAACGCCCAACGAGCACGATTGTGCTGGTAACGAAATCCCGAACCCTAGAAGCCACAATAATAGATTATAATTAATATTTTTTCTATTTTACAATTATTTAAATATTAATACAAAAATTTGTATCCAAGCAATTTGAAATATATTGATTACTACCTTTTTGCGACACATAAAAAGTAGACTTGTTTTCGTTGTATTTGAAAACCAAGTTAGATTTGCCAGCTGAAGGTACAACATGGACTACAACCACCGTCTGTTGATAAAAAATGATACTTTACACCTTCTTCAAACACTCTCAGTCGTTGGATTTGGGATTTTTTTACATACGACTATTCCAGAAGCAAAAATGTATAAGAATGTCTTACCCGTACGATCGTGCGGGTTGGTCTTAAAGGGATGTACTCTATGTTGCATTGAGAAAGCAACACCAAGAAGGAATGGCCAAAATATTTAAACAAATTTCAAGGTAGATGCACCTGAACTAGTAATGCAAATTATATTAAATGTTCAGAGATCTCCGGTACACGTTGAGTAGAGAGTTAGTGAATAGTCCTACTAATTGGATAATATCCATGATATGTCCACGCTAAAGAAATCTTTACGAGATCTTTTTTTTTCTTGTCTCAGAAGACTCGTGTACTTGCACAGAATGCCAGGCCAACGCCAATGGAGGCAGTTGAAGTAAGAAGACGAATTTATGAAGGTCATGATGACTGGATTGAGAAGGATAAGTTTATTCATACATCAAATATCATCATCAACCACCTAAATGCATCCGTGGTGCACTGCCAAAGGTAACAATGGAAGAAACTAAAAAATATGACACGTTTGAGGGTTGATGATGCAGCCAGAGTGACATCAGTAGGCATGCATCAACCAACACGTGGTCCTAACCTCTTCAACCGCCATTTTGCAGGGCATTATTAATGTTTCAATAATGATTAGAACCTTTGATTAGATGCTAGTGGCCTACACTCATAGTATCTGTTAAGAAGACTGCCATTAACCCCACAGAAAGACGAATCAACTTGTAATGATTTGGATACAGAGTTACGTGTATGAAGTATTGAAGGGTCTTCTCAGATAAGTCAGTCTTATGTTTACTCGCGATAACGCAGCATCATGGTTTGAGTGAATTGATTGTGAATGATAGTCAGTTACGTCCGATGCTTATTTAGGACACTATTTTGACCCAACGGTACATGGATTATATGTTGTGTTCAGAGACATTCTCTTTCTCTTGAGATGGGAAGGCCAATACCCTTTACTATCAGAATAACATCCTACCTCAAATTACAAGCATTAACCAATGTGCTTTGCAAGATGTGAAGAGATTTCAATGACCATCGTTCTTCGATCACTGACCAATAGAACACTTCAGGGAGGTCATGATAGGTCTTCACCTGCATTCATTGCACCAACACGTTCAGAAAGTGAACTTTAGAAAATGATTGTCGGTTAATGTAGATTCATCTCTCAGAATGTCATCCATAATCTCATCCACCCTGAACCAAAATGTGTTGCTTCCAGAATCACCGACTGCCGTAGTACTACAATATACTGAAATGACGTTTTTCTCGCTGTATGTGACAAGTAGCTTTTGAAAATAAGCTTCACTTAATGTTTACAGTTGTCTATATGTGTATGCTAAGTATCTTCTCCTTGTGAAAAAGCCTTGTTAGTGTTGTATTTTCAATGTCCCGTAGCGTAAATAAAGTCTAGATTCTTATCCGGTAAACAGAGTAACATTAAACGGTTGTATTTTTTTTTTAAAAATTAGATGAAGTTTAAAACTGAATCATTTTTGTGTTTTCGTATACTTTTTCTTTTCCTTTTACTAATATAAAAATATGTTACACACATTATTTAAAAGTATTTAATTTTAAAATGTATTATTTACTCTTCATCATTTCAGTATACATCAAAATACATATAGAAATAAGTGTAAAGAAACATGGATAATTGAATAACGTAGAATTTATCAAAAAGAAGGAAAGAAATGTGAAGTTTGCAAAATAAAGGGTATTTTTTATTTCTAAATACTTGTATATATATTATTAAATATATTAAAACATACCATACAATATTTCAATACGTTGGTACTTTAGATAAAAAATATTTAAATTAAGGGTGTATAATACTGAATACATTTGGTATAGCCTGATATTTGGGCCACATCCTAATACTTGCAAAATCCTACAATCAGTGGTAAGTAATTGCATCTAATGAGCTGAATACATGACTAGGTGCTTAGGTTGCCATATACCATGACTGAAACGTCCAAGTAGTGATATATATTCCAATGCAAATTCTGGGCCCGTTAGCATTCGAGGAATCCAAACGTGTAAGGTAAAATAAATTGAGAAAAAAGGATTATTCAGTCATACTTTCCTTTTTTTAAAATAAGAAAAATTGGAGCGATTTTATATTTTATACATTTTTAAAATCTAAAATACTATTAGGGAAAGTCATATTTCTCCCAGAAGTATTTAAATAAAAATTGCATCTTTCTTGTTGTACTGAAGCAAACAAGATATAAGACACAATACACTTTTTTTCACTAAATTTCTTACTGATTTTTATTTAAAGATACTCTCTTAAGCCGACACATTTTGAAAGTAAAATTTGAAGTAACAATTTAAGCTTCCTTCAATGTAGCTACTATTCTATTTTTCCCAAAAGTAATGAATAACGGAATACAATAAATAATACCATTTAAATTCTCTGAATCACCTATTTTGGCATTTTATAAATTCAGATATCGCATACGTATATAAGGCGAAGATTACCGATTTCAAATTACCAAATACTAGATTTCCCATGGTAGGAAATAAGCAATATTCTCACTAATGGTATTTGTATAGTCCTGGTGTGATTTCCATTAGCAAAAATTTTAAAATAACAAATGCAAGTAAAATAAATAAATAAAATGTAAAGTGTAAAGTGTATTTTATATATATATAAAACATCTAAACATTCCTGCTTCGATCCAAAGTTGAAGCGTAAAGAATGAACTAATCTCAGAACAAAACCTCAAAAGTATCGATGGTAGTGAGCATGAAAACGTGCTAGAGCCTACTGACTTGTAAAATATTGTGCATATTAGAGTATCTAAAAATAACACAATCTCAAAAACAAAAATATTTTTTTTTTTCGTCTTACATTTAAACCCTAGACATATCTAAATATTTCATCGCTACACTCGCACGTTTGATTTGCTGAATTTATACTCAAATGCATTGCAGCACAAATGACTAATGTTATATTCTTTAGATTCGTATTCCTTTTCATTGATTTTAAATAGATTATTTCATCTCATATTTGAAAAAATACACGAAGGATGGTTAAAATATACACCAGAATATTCACGTAGGTTGTGCTTGAAAAAAATTAAAGTATTAAATTATTATTAATTCTTTTCCATAATTGCTAAGTGAGATTTAAAAAGATTAAAATATAAACAATAAACTTTACTATCTTAGTAATATATTTTAAAAGCTTATATTCCTTAAAGGCTTTTAGACCTAAAAATGTTAAGTGTTCTCATTAAGCTTTTTAAAGTTACTCATGATTTGTTACACATTATAAAGGAATTTGTATTGCAACACAATAATATCTGAAATATGTTAATGTGTATTATTGTAGCTGAAAATGTGTGTTTCTCAAAATCTTTTTAAAAATACGCCAGTTTTAAAAGAGTTTTAGACTTATTTTTTTAAATGAAAATATTGTATTCTGCTTAATATATTTCAAATCCTTTTTAAAATTATATATTTCTTTCATTTATTAAATGCAATAAAAATGCAGACATTTTTAAAAAGTTTTCCATAATTGGTTTTTAATATATCCGAAATTGTCTAAGCATTTTCTTAACAGCTTTTAACTTCTTTCTTGACTTACACCTATTCAATAACAAGAGCTATATATTAAAATGTGAATACATAAAAGTTCTCTATTAAATTGCTTTTCAAATTGAAAAAAATACAATGCATATGCACGTACTGCAGCAATAAATCTTTATTTCTTTAAAGGGAATGTTATTCTGCAAAACAAATTTAGATTTCGAAATATGTGTTTTATTATACAACAAAAAAACAGGACTAGTTTTTTTTTCATGCATTCATTTAAAAACATATATGATATGCATACCAATGTCAATATATATTCATCATTTTCCCCTGAAATATTCTCCAGCGTTATAATTTGATTCCTCATTCAATATGATAAAACTTTTATATACATCGTTTTTCTAAAATACATTTAATGCAGTTCTTTATATACAAGGTATCTGAAAATTTAAATTATCTATTCCGTAACTGAAGATTTATAAATAATTCCTAGCAGCTACATGCATTATGCTTATAATATTGTAATAGATATATAACAAAAAATCATTAGCATTTTAAAAATTAGATTTATTAAGTTTTGTGGAATATCACAGAATATTGCAGAGTAAAATAATAATTCATTTTATAAATGTCTGTTTTTTACAGAATATTTTTAAAATTATTTTTTATATTATTGATTCAGTAAGCTTCAGCAGTTGCGCGGTGAAAGAAATGTTAGAGATAATTTATTAAAATGATGCAAATAATTTTATTATCATCATTTATCACTTTTAGAATTTTTTCTGTTTTTTCTTGTAAAAATTGTGTATTTTGATTTTGTACAATACTTATTCCTTGAAAAATTGATATTGGTGGTAATCGTTTGAAATTTGTAAGAAAAATTAGGTGATTATAATTATTTTTTTCCTTTTAAAGAATTATATAACTTATGAGAGACAGGGACTCTAATTTGAAACTATTTAAATTAAATTTTGAAGCACAAATAATCATAAAAATATAATTTAATATTTTCAAATAAAATAATTTTTTGCTAAAAAAGAAATGCATGACAATAAAAAAAGTAATAAAAAATATTAAAAAAAACATAGCCAATTGTTTTAATTATTATTTCAATAAATATTTGTAAAATAAATAATTTAAAGCTATAAAAACTAAAATGAATTGATTTATTCATCTTCTTTGAATATATGAAATATAAAGCACTCGAAATATTCGCTGTGACATTTTACTATGCCCATGTCTCGTAATTCTTCTGACTGGCAATATTTTCCGAAAGCCTTTTAACTAGAAAGTTCAACCAATTGTTTGGGATCAGAGAAAGCTGCATCACAGTGAGCAGGTGTACTCAACAAAAATATAAAGAATCTATTTTTACGCATGAAAAATTGCGGCTCAGAATACCAAATCTTGCGAAAAGTCAGAATAGAGTTAGAAATTCTATATAAGGTTTCTTCAACAAGGAGCATGGAACAAACATGTATTCAGAACAAAAAAACAACTCTGAAGCGGCATTGTTGCAACAAAGATGTTTTCATGTTTGGAAAAAATATTTTCTTTTGTAATGCTTGTGACTAAGTTATAAAAATGGCGTGCATGACTGCGTTTGCCTCACGCAAAAATTCCATCTCTACATGGAATATAAGAGTTTCAAGATTATCTCCACTGGAAATCAGTCACCACAGAATATCAATGAGTTACACATCGAAAAATTTCCTGTTTTGCGTTAGAATCCTTTTTAGATGAAATATTTTAAGAAAGAAAATAAGTAGTTAATCCCTTTTATAAGAATATTTTCAACAGAAGTGTGGTAAGGATCAAGGTAAATATTTTAAAAACAAAACTTGCAATTAAAACAAATAGAAAACAAGTAATATAAAAAAATAAAGTCAGTTCCTACTTAGGTCAATAAAGAAAAATTTTATTTTAGTTAATTAAATTTACTTAATGATCTAATATTTGAAAAAAAAACTGTATTAACATCAAGTGTCATTGACTACAAGTTCAAAAAAATATATTTGAAGCCAAGAAAAAATTCGTTAAAAAGATTTACTGGCGCCATCTGTTAGTGTAAGTTCAAACTTCATCAGAAATAAGGCAGAGTAAATTTAAAATTAAAAAATAAAATTTAATTAATTAA
>BMAV01026690.1:314053-335676 GCA_019973955.1 Trichonephila inaurata madagascariensis | reverse complement strand
TTTGTTTTAATCCTATATTCACAAAACTGGAGACAAAATTCTAATATTCTTGTATGGTTTTAATCCAGTGATTTTGCAAAAGCTGATGCTAAACAACATATTTCTTTAATTGAAGATTGATATTATAACTCTACCCGTTCTTCAAAAAACATATAAAATAAAAACTCTACCAGTTTTTCTTGAGGCATTTTAAAATTATGACGAGAAACATGTTTGTGACCTTAATTTTGGAGATGGGTATACTTGTATTTCGAAGTTTCAGATCTCTTTTTGGAAAGTGATATATACAGGGTGTGTTCTGAAAGTATTAGGACTTATTTTAAAAAAATATCCATGAAAATAGTACAACCGATTAGAATTTTTCAAAGTAGTGTCCTTCCACATCTATACACTGCTGCCAACGAGTTTTGCAGTTTTCAAAAACACCTCTAGGAACGCCTGGACAGGAATGCTGTTTAGCTCACTCGTCATGGCCTGTTGAACCGCTTCTACCTATGCGTGATGCTCCCCTTGATCGTCGATTTTATTTTTGGGAACATAAAAAAGTCTGAAGGGGTGATGTCGGGGCTGTAGGCGGTATGAGGTAGCGTTGACACATTGTGCTGTGCAAGACTCGCGGCACAAACTTCGCTCACACTTTCCTCATGGCTAAGGTTTCTGTCACACGATATCAAACACTTCGATTTGAGAAATGCTCAGTTCATCAGCGATCATTCTGATACTCATTCTACAAACACCATTCGAAACATTTTTCACTCGTGACACGCATTGGTTGGTTTTGCTGGTTAAGGGCGTCCGGAGAGGTCGTCGTCTTTCATTCTTTCTTTACCTTCTCAGAACCAATTATGCCACTCAGAAACACCGAGGCACCCATGGCAGCATCACCATAGACCTCTTTAATCATGTCGTGAGTCTCTTTGCCCGTTTTAAAAAGCTTTACACAAAATTTCATGGCGTATCGCTGCTCCAGAAAACGCTTCATGATTCTCCGTGAGGAGCCATTTCGACAGGGCTTTACAGTACAAGCGACCCTCTTTCTTAAACGGACGAAAGCCCACTGCTGATTTTTCTCAGCATTCCTTATATCCCCCTACACGAATCGTGAGCGTACACACCGCCTCTCGTCCGCCCAACCACTCAGAAAAAAATGAGTCCTACTATTTTCAGAACAGACCCTGTATATATATATATATATATATATATAAAAGAACATGAAATTCATTTATTTTATTATAAAGTTTTGTTAACATTATAAATTTATTATTCTGGATTTTTTTTATAATAATTGCAAATTTATTTCAAAATATCTTCTAAACTAAACCAAAACGAAGTAAATAACTCAAGCTGATGTTAGAGATCACAAGGAGTGACATAGTAACCCCAATCTATGTTTTTGAAATCATTGTTTTGAACACGATAACAAATTCTCGATTGTAATGAGGATAGTTAAATAAAGAGAGAACATATACTAACTACTTTTAAGAATTTGTAAGTTTTCTTTGATGATTTAAGAAAAAACCGATTGAAAAATGAGTTAATATATTTTAATTAACTTTAAAAAATTACACAAATCATAGGCACTTTTCAAAAATATTACAAGAAGGATGCTTGCAGTAAAACTATCCCACTTTATGATTGCAATTGTAACTTTCTTCTCCGTAGCTCTCGATTAGTTGTAAATTGGCTTTTCTCTTGTTTGTGCCTTTTTCACGGGCGCTCTGTGTTTTGTAGTGCATTTTAGCCTTCATCTGTTTTTTGTCGGAGTTGCAGAGTTTTTAGTGTTCACATGCAAAGCCCAATAAAACACTGCAAAAGTTGGTTTTTAATGGACAGTAGAAATACTCGTGCATTCATTCAGGTGACGTTAAATACACAATAAAAAGTTACATCGGGCATAAGTTGGTTTTACGACAGTAGAACACAGTAATGACATTTCAACAGTATCTACTCTCCTATTCGTTGTATTGTAAAATAGAATTATCTCGGGATTTTTTTTCGGTACTATTTTTATTAATTCCGTCCTCCCAATGTATAATTGATAACAACTACACATTTTGATTTCATAGGTACAGATGGAATTGATGCTATATCTTTTTGAAATTCTTTCTATTTTAAGGAATCCTTTTTAAGTTTATTAAATTCACCTGGAATTTCAGTTTTCTAGAGTTCCTGTAATTGTCAGTTTCTTCAATAAAATTTCCTTTACAAAATTATAACTTGTGTACAAAGTATCCATTCTCTAACATTTCTAGCACATCTAAACAAGGGGCACGCAAACATGCAGCGATCTTACAAGGGGAGGGCATGGCTAAGAAAATTCATTTGGGATCGAGACTTGGTGTAATAGTAGTACTCCTTTAGGGTGTTCACCCCTCAATGTAATTCAGCCGAATGGCCAGTCAATTCGGAGAAATTAGCCTTCGAAATTCATGCTTAGAGAGCTTTTATACAATTAAATTTTAATTTCCCAAAACGAGTACGTAGCCGGATCGGTAAATCGTCTGCTTACTATGCGTGAGGTCAGAGTTCTATTCCACGTTCGATCAACTTTTTATCTTCAATTCATTTAAATATTTTTTAAATTAAATAAATTTATTTATGAAAGGTTTATTAAATATTAAATGATATTTTATGTAATTATTTTGTATTTTATAAAGTAAAAAATAATTAATAAATTTATAACTTAAATTATTTATTAGTAAAATTATCTAAAATTATTATTAATTAAAAATATTTAAAATTATTGTTAATTAAAAATATTTAAAATTATTGTTAATTAAAAATATTTAAAATTATTATTAATTCGAATATATAAAAAAATTATTAATGAAAGTTAATAATAATTAAAATAAAATAATAATTAATAATAATTAAATTCATAATATATAAAAAATACATATTTTATTATATTAATTATAAAATAATTAATTTAATAATAATAATAATAGATTTTATAAATTATTTTACATAATATTTTATTTATAGTATATTGTATTTCACATCATAAAACTATTTGTAACTAATTTTTATGTAAAATATCATTTAATATTTATTATATATTTTATTATAAATAATATTTATTAATATAAAATATATTCATAAAATTTAGTATAATTATTTATATAATTACAGTAATTTTTTACTTTATAAAATGCAAAATAATTACATAAAATATCATTTAATACTTAATAAACCTTTCATAAATAAATTTATTTAATTTTTAAAAAAATAATTAAAGGAATTGAAGAAAAAAAGTGGATCCCCACGTGGAATCGAATCCTGACCTTGCGCATAGTAAGCAGGCTATTTACCGATCAGGCTACGAACTCGTTGCGGGAAATTAAAATTTAATTGTATAAAAGCTAAGCAGGAATTTCGAAGGCTAATTTCTCCGAATAAACTGGTCATTCGGCGGAATTACATTGAGGGGTAAACACCCTAACGGAGTACTACTATTACACCAAGTCTCGATCCCAAATGAATTTCCTTAGTCGTGCCCTCTCCTTGTTAGTGAAATTGTAAATGAGTAATAGGTATATACTTGGTAGATTATCATATTATAAATATACTAAGAATTTACTAAAGTGATAGAATACAGATGAATATATATTTACATCAGAACTGTGTTGGATGTTTCAAAATTTAGAAGGAGGTTTTTGCAATGGAGATCTTTCTTATATAGCTCACTCAGAGACATTTCAGATTTATTCGGTACTGGGGGCTTTAGTGACCAGAGAAGCGGGATAAGTTCAGACGAGTGTTCCTGGGATCACTTAAGAATAACTTAGTTTGTGTGTTGTCACAATATCTAGTTAGAATTGCCTAATAACTTCAGAATGTGCACATCTCTTGAATGAGTGAAGAAGATTGTAGTAAAATGTATGTGTGCTGTTTATGTACCGGTCATTTCCAGATGAGTCTGCATGTTGACACTTTTCAGCTACTAAAGAGTATAAGGGCTCTCAACTTATACAAATTACACGTAGTCTGCTTTATGGGCTTCTCAATCTTGACCATCACGTTGCTGTCTGCAAGAAGTTTATGCCTTCATAGGCATACTCATCCAACAGTCCAGTAAAATGAAAATGTATCTCGTTAAACCAGACAATGAGTTTCCAATCGCTAATGGTCAAATGACGTTGCTGACAAGCACAGGTGCGGAATATGAGTGCTGTACATGAATCAAATTTGTGAAAATAGGCTGTCAACTCTAAAAACTCATATGATGAAGAGACAGATCACTGTACAGTTCTCACTGAAACACTTGTTCATGCCCCAGCTCTAAAATCTGCAGATATTGGGGAAGTGTTGCACGTTTGTTTCGTAAAACGATTCCAATCAGACATCGATGGTTCTATTCTTTCAGAGTCTTTCTCCAGCAGCCCTGTCGGAAAACGGATGTTTTTCTGATTTTTTATATGTATAATAAAAACTACTGCAATGCTCAATATGCAGATATTCATATTTCATCTCTAATTCGGAAGTCAAGTGACACATTTCACGTAAAACTGATTATTAATCCGCTGTCTAGAAACCCATTTAATAGTTGTTCTAGCTTACTGTCATATGATATAAGTGTTAACTGCATCAAGTTACTTAAAATTGATTCCATTTCTTCGTTATTTGTGATCATGCTTGTGTGCTGGTTTTTCTGTCTATTCAGTTTGTATGTACAGAACGACACAAGTGTATTCATTGTAATAAATTCAAAATGAGATTTTTCGCTTAGAATTTTTTTTTAATTTTTAAAAGTAATTATGATTAAAAATGTTTAATACATACTACTTCTAATAAGTATTTGCATTTTCAACAACTGAAATAAAGAGAAATTATGATATTTTTTATCACAGGGTTCAACATTCATGATATACACTGGTGTCCCCAAAAAAGGTTATAAATATAAAAAAAAAATAAATTAAAAAATGGTATTTCGGTGAAAATTCGATTTATTGCACGGAAATTCGGTATACTTGTGACTTATGCTATAAGACAGGAAATGGTAACAAAAAAAAAATCGTACAGGAACTAAATGTAGGTTGACATGCAAGTAAGAACGACATTGTTAAAATTAAGATATGTAATAGCTCTGTATGGATCATTTAATAAGAGATCCGTCCACCTTGTACAGCTACGCAAGTGTTCCAACTTAAATTTAGTCTGTTAATGAGATAAATGATTAAAACCTTTACGACAGTAATTTCCACTCTTCCGAACGGAACCTATTTTAACGTCTGGAGGGTCCTTGGAGGGGATTATCGACATACAATGGTTCTTCCTATCGACATACAATGGTCCATAGACGCTACACGTGCTCTATGGGATTGAGATTTGAAGACTTCGTTAACCGCACTGCACGGAGTACGAATACACTTTTCTTTCATGTAATTGTTGACATGTGCAGCACGGTGCAGTCAGTCGTTATCAACCATAAACAGAGTTGGACTTCCGTAGCTCCTTAAAAAGGTAACTCGTAAGGCTCCAGAATCTCATCCTTATGGCGTTCTACTGTTAACGTACCAGCTGAGATGATATGGAATCATGTAAACGCGTTAAAAATAATTCCTCCCCATATATGCTAGTAACGCTATAAAGATCGAATTATCTGACGTTTGCAGATTGGTAACATCTCCCAGATACTTTTCAAATGAAAAGTCATGCAGAATTCCTTTGAGGGCTGATTTTCGATTCATAAATGAATATGATATGGTAAAAATTCATTTGTATTCAAGATTGATGCTTACGGATACAAGATAGTTCTCTTGTGAAGGGGAACATACATTTTTGGTTTCTGGGTGCAAAAGGTTCTCTTAGTTAGCCATCAATACACGAGTTATCTCGATGCTATTGTTTAAGGTGCAGCAGAGAGGTCAAACTTCTATGGCACCGTACATTTAAAGCCGCATAGCAATTCTCCGCAGATTTTGTTATTCTTAGGGGCTTTTCTGCAGTCAGTGATCGTATCGGATGTCTAAAGCTGTTGCTAAAATCCCGAAACCTCCATACTAGAGACTTTTTGCCAACGATCGACTTTCGCCTGTAATTTTGCAGCTTCTAGCCTACCGAAAGTTATTTAGCGCAATTCATCATTGAAATGAATCAGTTTAATCATTTTAAGTGGAATCTGTGCCGAGGAAAAACGGAATCCTTTACTTTGATATTTATCGGAAATTTGGTATTTTCAGATAACTTCCGCTTTTCACTTAAAATTTCCTCGAACACTCCGTCTGCTTTTCCTAAATTTCACTATATAACATCACTTTTTTTAATATAATAGGGGTATATATTTCTATTTATAGCAAAAAAATGTGTTTTTAGCATCAATTTTGGACATCGATGCCTTAATTTCAAATTAAGTACTAAATTACTCAAAAGGCAGTGTTGCTAAAATACGTGTGCAAAGAAGATTTATGTTAAGTTTGCTGAAATTTAGAGTTCTGTTCATCAAACTATTTATTAAATTTTAAAACAAAAAAAATCAAATTCTAAATATAAATTAAACTAGACTGATTTTAATTTATATTTAAAATTAAAATAATAAAAAAAATTTCTTAAAGTTAACGAATTTAAACCAGAAAACTGGCATTTCCATTTCATTAAAATCAATTTCAGGGAATACACTTTCACATGGAAAGACTTAAGTTAAATGCAACAAAGTAATGAATACCTTTCTATGCTTTGATTTTCAAAGCATTAAATTTGTGTTACCAGAATATGCAAACCAATTGTATGGAAAAGAGACTCTGATGAGTTAATTTGAAGAAACTTTTGCCTTAGTAATTACATCAAATAGATTGCTTACATTTTAGTTAGAAGCCATGAGTTTGTCTTAAATGCTTCTCCCTTTCTATTAATGTAGGCTTACTGCAAAGGCAATTTGTTTAACCAGAGTAAATCTAATAATATATGTATGCATTGTAATTGTCCTTGATTATATTAAAGTAATTAAAAGTGCTCTTTCTTATAAAAAACAATATGCTGTCTTTGTTACGACTGGAGTATTTATTTGATGGAGAAAACTTTTGTTGTCGGCAGACAAATTTTTTTAGGCTTCATTAAAAATATATTCGAATATATTATCATGTTCTGAAGAAACATTTTAAATACTGTTGCTGTTATTTACATATTTTATTAACTTTCATCATTAACTCTGTAAACTCATTGATATTTCTGATTAAATAGTAAAAATCATGTTTTATTTATTAACAGCCATTTGATATATTTCTCAAATTTCTCGTTAGATAAAGCGTTTTTCCTCTATAATTAATAGTACAACTAATATTTGTGCTCCATTCATTAAATGTTAAATTTTGTGAAGATATACTTTAATTGTTTGTGTAACCACTTTTTTTTCTTCATTTGTTAAATATTGTTGAAATTGCTCTTAAGGTGTCCGACTACGTTCGGAACCGTGATTTTAAGAAAGCGCATAAATCGATAATTTCCATGATATTTAGTGTCATTTAGATTAGAATACATGTACAAAATTGTTTTAAGGACATTTTGTGACAAAAACAAATTACTTAAATACAAAATTTTGGCAAAAAATTAACTAAGAATAATTTTTTTCAAAATCTCCTTTTGTGAAAAATGCTTCTATTATTTTAATGTTTTGCCTGTATATATCTCAGACCTCTTTACAGAGGCTCAACTAGAAGTTTTCAAAAATTCACGTTATTTTCAGAGTGACCACCAATTGAAATAATTATCGGCATTTTTTTCTTAAAATTGCTCCCCTCTGTTGTCGTAAAATATGGATAAACCCACTTCTAATTTATATATTTCAAAAATTCTAGGTGAGCCTCTGTACATAGGTCTGAGCTGTATACAGGAGAAACATTATTATAATAGAAGCCTTTTTCATAAAAGGAGAACATTTTGAAAAAAGGTTATTCTAAGTTAATTTTTTTCAAAATATTGTATTTAAATAATTTTTTATTTATTTATTTGTCAAAATGGCCTTAAAACAATTTTATACATGTATTCTAATCTAAGTGACATTAAATATTATGAATTTATGCGCTTCGCAAAATCACGGTTCCGAACGTAGTCGGATACCTTAATTCATTTTAAAGTTAGACGGAAAATTTTCAAACATAAAATGAAGATTTATTTCCATTGCAGAAAAAGTTTAATTTTATATTAATTATCTCTAATACTAAATATGAAATATTTTAGTTCTATTAAGAATAAAAAAATAACGTATAAAATGTATCTAAGTACAGTTGTTTATATACTTTGGCACACTTTAGCTCAAAATAATGGATTTGGTTAAAAGAGCTACAATATTACGTATTATAAAGCTCAGATTCAATTTTATTTTTTGCATAAAAATAAAGAAAACAAAAATCGAAATGCCTTTTTAAATGAAAGAGCGTTCACTACGGGTAAAAATACTACATAATTCTCAAAAAAAACTTTTTAAAATTTATTTCTAATTACCATATATAAATTAAAGCAGAAGCAATAACTTCCCACAAAAACCTACTTAACAGTTGTTAATATTTGTTCATTATCACTAAATGCTGGATGCCCTTTAAAAAATACATATCCATATATACTTCATAAGAATAAATTATAAGATGGATTTAAATTATTTTTTATTACTTTTAAGTTTTTGAAACACATTCACACTCACACAGAGAAGATAATTATGCTACAGTTCTCAAATTACGGAAGGTCAACGTGATAATCAATTACAGAATGTATCTTAATTATGAAACAATTTTTTTTAAGATGTTGCCTATCCAACGTTAAATTAATGATCTGGTAGTTAAGCCATCGCCATGATAAAGAGCAACCGTTAAAAAATTATCCGAATAAAAAAATTATAAACTCAATTATAGGTGGTTTCTTAGTTAAAATTATCTAAAGCTGGTGTCATTATGGATTCGATTTATAACTATGGAATTTAAAAAAGAACAATATAAGCAAATGTTTAATCCAAAATGGAGGGTTTTTTTTTGCATACATAATATTGACACTAATTATTCATGTACTAAGTACTTTGAAATATTTAAATTTGCAAATTAAAAGTTCTTTTTTAAATTCGTACGTCACGGTTTTATTTCTATGTACCCTTAATCGAAAATAAAAATAAACTAGACAAAAACATAAATTGTTTTGCATCTGAATGAATAAAAACATATACAAAACAAGTTTAAAGTTTTTGTTTGTTTTTTTAATGTAACCTAATATATGTATTAACAGCAGATCTTGAAAACTGGAAGCATATAAAAAAACTAAAAATAAACTACAGGATGTTAGGGTGCAATTTTACATGCACACACATATGCAGAGTGTAAAAATGAACTGAAACTACTTGAACAAATATATTACAAGGGCTTTTAATTTATTATTACTCTTTATTCAGTTGCCAGGAAACTAAGCACTTTTACTAGTTTTATTTACTGTTCCTCGTGTAGTACCTTAAGTTAGAGACTATTTTTAATTATTCTTAAATTATATAAAGGGTGTCCATGCACTTTTCCTTCTTTCATAAGTTTTGAAAAATTGAGTAAGATAAATAGTTTTGTATATTAAAAATATGAATTAAAATAAGTCAGTATAACCCTGTTTTAGTACAAGTTCAAATCACGTGAGTATTAAATTTTTATTTCCTGAGATTTATGAGTACGCTTGTTAAGGGGTATTAATATTCTGAAGGTAAGTTATATTTACTTAAGTAAATAGCGAAGTTTTAAGGTAAATGACCTAATTAATTGTTAGGTTCCATTTAACAGAAGAGAAAAATCAAACTATTAAAGCACTTAATACACCTTTCAAATTATTTTATTGCATCCAACTCTATACTAAGATATAAATGAATGATGTATCATTTTTTTCTAACGGGCTGCATATTGGCAATTAACCCATTGTATACACATCAAGTCCCAATTGTGAAAGCCGTTTCATGATGGCACCATCTAGTGTCAGCCTTCGCTACCAAATTTCGACCCTTGAATTAATTTTAATTCAAGCTGTCATCGGATGCTAAATATTGCTGTGATCGAAATTTTGCCGAGGGTGCCAGAGCGAAATTGAAACTTAAGGAATCGTTTACATGCCACATAATCTTATGATATATACTTGCCTACGCAGAAAATTTACCTACTTAAATCGGAATCGAACTCTCAATCTCGG
This sequence comes from Trichonephila inaurata madagascariensis, assembly GCA_019973955.1. Classification (NCBI taxonomy): domain Eukaryota; kingdom Metazoa; phylum Arthropoda; class Arachnida; order Araneae; family Nephilidae; genus Trichonephila; species Trichonephila inaurata. The sequence goes on along the minus strand of BMAV01026690.1, from coordinate 325,536 downwards.
GCTGACGAAGCAGTGACATGCTACCTCTAAGCCACTAAGCCGACGATTGTTAACGACGTTAATTAGGGTACAAACTTTAAGTGTATGAAGTATTATATTTTATACATCATATTAAAATTTTGCTTACAAATTAATAAATGCATACAATATCTTGTTGTTCCCCCCATTTTCTTATTAACTTATATATATAATATATATATATATAGTTAAATAAAATAAAAGTGAAGAAGTTCTACAACCTACAGTGTTAAAGAAGGAAGAAATTGGATTTATCAAGACACAATAAATGTAGATACAAAATAGTCTTTGGGCTAAACTAGAGACCTATTATGATTTCTAAAGCTGTCTCTGAATTAGGGAAGCGATTTAGAGTTAGCAATGCTTTATGGATCCAATCTTCCCCGTACAGCAGAAATTTTCGACATTATAGGAAAACAAAATAGAGAAATGTTGAAAAGTTATGCCTATTTCTACCAAGTGGATGATGAACCTGTCAATATAGTAAAATGAAATTAAGAAAAAATATAACAAATTAATCTCTCAAGGAGAATATAATAAAAAAAAATTTATAGAAAAAATTAGGATAAAAACATACATAAAAAGTAAAAATTTTTGGAAATAAAAAAACCAACCTTCTACGTTAAGATCCCACGCGAAATGACTTAAAGGATTGGAACATCAACGCAAGAAGGAAAAAACCGTAGCGCCACCTGGATAGTTATTTTGCAAGTAAAATAACCACTAAGATATTTTAAAACAAACAAAACTTAATAAATTTTAAATAAAATAATGAACAAAGTTAAGAATAGATTTAATTAGAAATAGAAATATATTTAAAAATAAATTTACTTGGATAATTGTATTCTAAACAATTATTGCATATTTCACAAAATTACTATGTTTTAAAACATTATCAGTAACTAAATCATTGTATCTTTTTATAAAATTTAAAATAATATTTCTAAATATTGATAGATGTTTAGTTACTACACCAGAAAGGCATCTTTATAATGTTAAAATAAAATGAGTCTTTTATCAAAAATATTACTTAATAGCAAATTATTCTTAACGTTTAATTGAAGGTCCAAAAAGTTAGCTGACTCATTATTATAATTAGTTTTTAATAATTTTATATAGTGGGGATAATATTTAAATCTAGGAATAAAGTCTGCTATATTACTAAATATAATTAAGTCATCTATGTATCTAAAAAAGTAACAAGATTCATAACTAATTATTTCATTTTCATAAAAATGCAAGTAAATATTTGCTAAGCAGTTGCTAGCTGGTCCCCCTTGCGGTAAACCTTTAATTTGCTGATAATGAGCGTTATTATGGAAAATATAAGTTTCTTTTAATACTAATTCAATAACAGAAATACATTTATCATATTTTATTATCTTATTCAAAAAATATTGGCTATATGCTATTTTTAAAATCTTAAACATGTCTTCTATATCTATGGAGTTAAATAAATCTTCAAAATCATATATATATATATATATATATATATATATATATATATATATATATACTATTTCTAAAACTTTAAACTTAAAGCAATTATAAAAATTTTAATCAAGAATATAAAACTTTTCTATATGTAATGCTTTATATACTAAGTCAAACTTCGAGATATTTTTTCTCCTTTAAATGATACCATTTAAAATTATTAGAAAAATATTTTAAATATTTTTAAAAAAAGTATAAAAGTATTTTAAAAATTGTATAATAAAATGAAAGTAATAATTTTTTCTAAATAAGGCACTTATCTTAAGAGGAGTAGGAAACCTCTCTCTATACCGACAATGTTAAATTGGCTGTGTTCGATGTACCTTTTCTCAAAATCTGTTATATGTAGACGTTTGAAATTTTTCTTACAATTAAAGTACACCTTTCTTATTATACGGAAATGAGCGTTTAGCTAATTTTGAATTTTTTCATAATTTATAAAATATTTTATCAAACATAGTGAAATGTGACCCATTTTTCCCATAAAAAAATTTGTAAAAAATAAATCTTTGAGTTTTTTACTAAAAGCTCATTTCGGTATATATTAGCCATCATAATAAATATATCATAGAAAATTTACATACCTGTGAACAACAGTTTTTCAGAAAAGGTACATCGAACATCAAAATTTACATTTTGAGATAAATCTATTTTATTGTATACAGTGACACTTCGGCTAGGAAATAGAAAATAAAAGGCTCAAATTACAATGAAAGATTCATGTTTTCGATTATATTAGACATTCAACTTATTAGCAAAAACGAAGTACTTTTTTTACATTTTTCGCCATTCAAATGGGCATGGCCCAGTTTCAACGATTATTTAAAAAAAGGTTTTAAGGGCTTCTAATTACCCTAGAGGTTAAAGTAAGGTATTTTTAGAAAAGTTAATATCTTGACAATTTGAAAATGTAAACATTTCAAATTGTCCAAAAAAAAATAAGATTTTAGCTTTCCAACAATTCTTAAAACATGTTTCGATTATTATTTTAGTAAATTATTCAAGTTTACAAAACGTTGTTCAATTTTGCAGAAAAAAAAATGAAACAAATGTGCAGCTTTCTGCTTGATAAACAAATGTTGCTCATATATACATATTTATTAACTAAAATTGGAATTGCATTTTAGAAAATGATGCATCTTAAAATATTGCATTATAAGGGCGAAATCTTCAATTTGAAATAATATTATTGCTTTGAATATTTTTTTTTAAAACATACATGTAGAATAAAAAAATCAAATAAATTAACAACATTATGAAAAAATGCATTACATGAAGATAAATTTAGATTATGCTTGAATTACAAAATGTGCTCGTATTTTTCCACTTAATTTGGAACGGAAAAAGTAATTTATCTCGAAAAATAGAGCGAATTTCTGTTTCAATATTTTGTGACATCCAATTATTTTTTTTTATGTTATATCCTTTTGTATGTGTCTACGGGCCTTAATTCCGCTAGGACTTTAATTACTAGGACATTTCTGTAAAATGTCATCATCAAGCCAAAACACTGAAGTCTTTGTAAAGTTCTGTGCTCATGTCATTATACATAATATATATATATATATATATATATATATATATATATATATATACACTACATATAAAATATTTTTATGATTTTCTTCCTTTTTCGTTAATTTGGAGGTTTTTCTTAGAATTAAGGTCAATTCTAAGTGAAAATTTGAGCATTTAATAGTTTTTTTTATTTATTTATTATTATTATTATTTTAATTTTTTGCCAGATTTCTGGAATTTTAAAATCGTTTTACTAAAACATAAACTTGGAAATATTTGTTTTAAATTTTTAAGTTCCTGCTTAAAATCCAAAGCTAATAGTTTTTCTGAAAATGCATAATTAATTGAAATTATGGGGGAAATAGAAAATTTAATTGTAGAAAGTATGTTACTGATTAATAAGCTTTTGCATACGAAATACAGTCTTTAGTACTTTTAATATAGTTTCCCATTCATTACCAATATCATATATGTAACCCCACACAGACATTTATTTATTTATGAATGTGCATCGTGATGACCCTAAGCCAACCTTTTTCAAACTGGGAGGCAGGCCGCCTACGGGGGCGTGATAACTCGGCAAGGTGAGGAGGGGCGAGCATATTGAAAAGTCGAAAACAGAAGATCATCTTTTAAAAAAATAATTTACTGAAAGTAAACAAGTAAAATGCATTCTAACTTAAGAAAAACATGAATACACAATCACACTGATATAATACACTGAGAAATATATCAGTACTGCACAATATGTTTTATAATTAATTTAACAATACTAAGTTTTGAACAATAATAATAATTACCAATGACCCTATGTGGTTGTCATATATAAAATTATATGCAAAAAATAACATTTATCTTGATCCTTTGTACGGCTTATAATTAATCCCTTAACTGCCATTAAAGATTACGCGATTCGCTCCCCTATGCCATCGTTTTCTACGTAGGCCTGCAAAAGTGCACAGAAAAGATCGTACTTCAGTAAGACATATATCCGTCCGGGGCATTTAACGCTTGGGCTGTTTGAATGGATTACATACGCCGGTGGCACTTAAGAAGTTAAAGTCATATTTTAGCTTTAGCGTCAAATCATTGTATTCTTGAATTCATACATTGTTATTGTATGAAGGGTGCACACGATGAAAATTTTGGATGAATATTGGGTCGCATATATTGAAAGTTTGAGAATCAATGCCCTAAGCAGCAATTTAATTTTTTATCTCTTTACAATAGTCAGATACATATATGATACAAAACATAGAATTTTGATATAACAGCAATAATATGTTTTTAATTCTGGTATTCTAAGCAATTGTCTGGCTCTTATTATAAATTTCTTATGGCAATAGAAAATCTATCGTACATATTAGAAATGCCTAAAACTTGTTATGATAATTTTAATATTCAATGATATAACATTTAGACATTACTCAATGGAAAAGAATAGAAGACTGCTTTTTCTTTCCATTAAATCTTTATATATCTGTTTATTTTTCGGTAAAAAAATGTTTTAGTGCCTTCCCCTTAATTTATGACGTAAATACTTATTATTCTATTTAAGGTATATTCGAAAAGTATTAATAAGAAATACCAAGAGTTTAATTGTTTTAAATAAAATTAAAAAAACTAATAATTTACAATATAAATGAAAATAAACAAAAACTGTCAAAATGTTTGTTTTGCAAAATCAATTTTATATCTGTATACACACACACACACACACAGAGAGAGAGAGAGAGAAAGAGAATAGATCCTTTTAAATTTGTTTCTATGTATTCTCACAATAGCTGGTTTAACAGATTTTTTTTCAGTTTTATTAAAAAAACTAAAAGTAAATGTAACGTAAATCTTTATTTCCGAAAAGATATAGTGGTTACATGTACACAAAAATAACGTGTAACCGAATGTACTCTACATTCCTGTCTAAAATAAATTTATGGATAGCTATAAGCTACATAGATTTTTCTAATGTTAATGACAGCTTAATGGCCTTCAAGAGCATAAAAGAATTTTTTTAGAACAGTAGAAATTTTTAGAACTGTAATTTTAATCCGATCGTTCTACAGAGATATCATGAAGAAAATGCTGCGATACAGAACATACAATGTAAGTGATGAAGGAATTATGTGCTTCATATAACTGAAGAAAATGAGCCACTTTATATGCGACTAGTAAAATCAGCAAGGGTTCTCTGCAATGTAACTTATCGCATTAAAGGAACCTTCAGCTATGTTAGAGGACGAGATGAATATAACAACGAGAAAAATCATTTAAAAATGACAAAAATGTGCAAATTTCGGGAAAAAAATGCGGAACGTTAGTCATTCTTATGGAATAACTTCTATATCAAAAGCCTTATCTAAGATTCACAAAAATTTCGATAGCTGTGTAAATGCCATGTCATTATTACTACGTAATGTAATTTTGTTTTTGAATAAAAAAAATTAGTCAGCTTTTATTATCGTGGCATCTGGATAAAATTTTATTTTCTTTTGTAAAGAATTTATCTTCAAAAAGGAAGGAAGCATGACTGTTTATTTCTCACTGAACCAAAGCTATTAACCACATATTTCTATTTATATAAAAAAAATTAAATAAATAAATCATATTATTTTGAGTTTACATTAAATAGCACATCTCATATATTATATTAAAATCATTAAAAGTCTGTATTCCATTAATTTGATAGATATTTTCAAAGTCATATTTATTTTTAATTCGAAATGAAAGCAAACTACATAATAACATACAGAGAACCAAGCCTCAAATATCGAAGACAGTAGAAATTTAATTTGTGAAGAAGATAACTTTGCATAAGAGATTAATTTACATATTCTTCTTAACTATATTGATGATAATAATCTACTTGTAACAATATTAGTTAAATTAAGGGGCTTCATTAAAATACTTAACTGCTTTCAATGGAATATATTTAGTGTCAACAGTTGTAATTACTGAGCAGTGTAAATACTCTATTTTATGAATAAATAAGTAAAATTAGTTTATATGTTTCAATATACAAGGGATAAGATTGCCATACTTATAATAATAGAGAAAATAATTATATATATATATAAGCATAAGCAACTGAACTAAGTGCACAAACTATTAAGTTTTTAAATGCCTCGGACTTAGTTCGATAATGTAGAGCTATGAAAGCAAACAAAATCCCAAGACAAAATGGGGTCGGAAGGAAATCTTCAAGTCTCTAGAAGATGCGTTCGAGGTCGAAAAGAACTAAAAAAAGATGAACTCTTATAGGAAACAATATATACTAATGAAAAGGTTATGCAAACTGTTTAAGGTATCCGACTACGTTCGGAACCGTGATTTTAAAAAAGCGCATTCATGGATAATTTTCATGATATTTAGTGTCACTTAGATTAGATAATATGTATAAAATTGTTTTAAGGATATTTTGAGAAAAAAAATAATTATTTAAATACAATATTTCGGCAAAAAATTAACAGAATAATTTTTTCCAAATGTTCTCCTTTTGTGAAAAATGCTTCTATTATAATAATATTTTGCCTGTATATAGCTCAGTCCTCTGCACAGAGGCTCAACTAGAATTTTTGAAATATATAACTTAGAATTGGGTTTATCCATATTTTACGACAACAGAGCGGTGCAATTTTAAGAAAAAAACGCCAATAATTATTTAAATTGGTAGTAACTTTGAAAATAATGGGAATTTTTCAAAAATTCTAGTTGAGCCCCTGTATAGAGATCTGAGCTATATACAGGCAAAATATTATTATAATAGAAGCATTTTTCACAAAAAGAAGATCATTTGGAAAAAAATTATTCTAAGTTAATTTTTTGCTAAAATAGTGTATTTAAATATTTTTTTTTGTCAAAATGTCCTTGAAATAATTTTTTATACATGTATTCTAATCTAAGTGACACTAAATATCATGACAATTATCCATTTATACGCTTTTTTAAAATCAAACTTCTTCGAATACCTTAACGAGTAAACTCAGCGACAATTCAATCATAGCATAGGCGACGGAAGTAATGGCATATACTTGGAAAAACTCGTGGCGTTCCAGAAACGTAACCGGCTGCAACGCTAATGCTGATGATAAGGTCTTCTGATGATTGAATGGAAATCTCGTACTCGGCGCTTTTCAGTTGTTCCCTGAGATAAAAGACAAAGTAAAACTAATGAGAACATCTGGGAGGCCAGTCAACGGCTCCTTCACGTTCAACACAGCAATTGTGAAAGGCTATGCAATTTCATACATATCTGTCATAATGAGTTATCCTCCAACATGTTTGAGCCTCAAAATCACATGGTTTGGGGGCACAGTTGGTAGTAAATCTGGCAATACCATTACCAGGAGGGGGAGGTACTTCCATCCTTCAAGACAAGGTCCTAAAACATGTGACCGATTAAAATGTCCTGGGATTTATCTCCATCCACGCATTTACGAAGAATTTCTCCTGATGATTTCTAGAACGTGTTGTGTGTGAATTAAATGTAGAACACATATGATTACTGTACATATTTTATATCTTCATCCGTAAACAGAACAAACACTGCAATTTGAGGAGGCAGTATGTTCTGTTGCAAGAACCCTCACTTATAAGACACCTTAGGACCATCTTCATGAAAAACTCGTCATAAATTCATGTGGCTCATCGTTGTAGTCAAGCTCCTGTTCACGCACTTCATGGAAGACAAGTATCTACTTCATGTAGAACTACTTCAGACTCATTTTCCATTTTTACATGTTTTGTTCGACTTCTATATCATGTGTTTGTACTGAAATGAGCTCTTACCTACGAGTTATTTTCTTAACCAACGAAATGTTCTCCGATAGTGTAGTGGCTTGCCCAGAAAACGATCACTATATAGTCTTACCGTTTATGTCACATTAACAAAGGTAGACACGTGCATAAAGTGTATATAGAATTTTTTAGAATTCGAATATACCTCCATCTCTATCAAAAAACAAACAAAAAAAAACTCGAATAAAGAGTTATTTAAAATGAGAACACATAGTAAGTTCTATAAGAATTCTCCATTCTACTGAGATAAAAATGATGAAGATGTTCCTGTTGTTTTGATAATTTTTATCGTTTGCAAAATGATTGTTTTCGAATTATTTTTTTCGATGTTATTGTAGTAAAATATCTATATTTCAATTTTAAAAAAAACATTTCCATTAAAAATTACATTAAAACAAATGTAAATACACAAATAAAAAATAAAATGTATTTCATTAATTCGTTTTTTAAAAAATAAATCCTTCAGCAATATTAAAAAAAGATTGCTATAAATTTAACTAGATAGTATATGTCAAAGTTAAATGTTTATAGTAATATATTAACCAAGTCTTAATCTTGGGAATTAAGAGTGTAGGATTAAACCTAATTTAAAGACTACAGAACCTTCTCATAAACTACCTAGATCACTGAACTGAAAGGAAAAGAGAATAGTGTATGTAAAACTCAAATAGTTTCAAAAAATGCGCAACGAAAGTGTATTATTTGTAACATAAAATTACGTTCAATTTAAAACAAATAAAAAACAAATAGAATAAATAAAGAAAAAAGAATTATTACAGCAATTCAATAACATTAAAAATACAGAAATGTGTGTATAAAGAAAACTTATTTAATAGCAATGATCTAAACAGTAATTAATACATTTTTACTATTATTAATCATGTCACTCGTTTTATTAACTGAAAACCGTTACATCGTAAATAATTTAGAATAAAATGTCTATAGATTGAACTATACATATTAGTATTCCAGCAATTATTTTACTACTAGTTAATTCATTATTAAATTATTTTAATAATATAGATTTTTTTTTTTTTTTTAGTTTTTAGAGGCATCTTTTTTGTAAAAACATTTACTGTTAAATTCATTATTTGTCATAACCAAATTTGCATCATGGTATTCTATAATGAGTTAGTTTTTGTTGGTTTTAATAAGATACGAGTAATTAAGATAAAAGTCAATACTATAATAGGATAAATATGTCTATTTATTTTAACCACAAAAAAAAATTAAATCATTAATATATCGAAAAATTAAAAATCGTTATTAACATTGTCTTTTTTCGAAAGAAGTTATAATGACTTGTAGAAATAGTTTCATTAATTAACAACTATTTCCAGAGGATCTATCATGAGTAAACCTTTAATTTGTTTATACATATTACCATTAAATTAATATAAGTTTCTTTTACTTTTAATTCAATATTAGTATTTATTCTGAGAAATTTGATAACACTATATTTAAATCTCAGTTATTGTAATGTTCTAAGATAATATATAAATATATACATACAGGTATACATGATCAATAGTTAAAAATAAAGACATTTCTTTAAGTAGAAATAAAAGGTAGAACGAAATGAAACTTAGAAAGTATTACAAATACATAGAAAAGTTGAAGAAAGCAAACAACTAAATTGATGACTTAATTTATTTAAATGACGCAAGAATGGAGAAAAAGAAAGGCGTTCGCCTCTCTTCACCTGAAATTCATCTTCAAGAAAATACTAAACACTAAACAAACTACTAAAATGTATTTGTAAAGAATGTGATTACCTCTTCTGCAATGCGAACACCACATAGATGTTACAAGCTATGAATGAGAGTCTAGATCAATTGCAGTGACAGATTTTATCACACGTGTAGCAGGACTGTCTTAGCTCGGTAGAGTCCTGTAATAGAGGTTCACGAGCTGAAATATTTTGTCTAAGTACATTCCAAATGTATTAAATCACTTTTAATTTTGATAATCATGCTGGCCATTAAACGCAATGATATCTTCGCTTTTAACAAATTCCTTGACGAGTTGTGAAAGATTCCGTATTACATTGTCTTCCATGAATAAGATTTTTGAAACCGTGGCTTTTTTCGGAAAACAGAAATGCGTAAAATTCCAGAACCTTATATATATTTTGAGCCATTATCAGAACCACTTACAAAAACATGATTGCCTATGCAACCAGCAGACACAATGTCCATTGATATACCCACGCGCCATTACTCTTATTGCATTAAGGTATGAGAGTGGTATCGTATCACATGTATTGTCCAAATTGTACTGCACATTCTACAAACTGAATTGTGAATCACAAAAGAATATCACTTCACATCATTGATTGTCTCTTAAGCTCCAATATTCTCGACTCTATGACATACGAGCTCACATTTATTTGCACACAGGGGAATAATAATCAATCAGGTTCACATCTGGTATTATTGAATGTTTTTAAATAATGTTCTTGTGTTGTATGTTAACTCCAAAGATAGCTGTCTGGCACACATCATTCTGTTACATGATGCAGCTACAGAAAGATATGTGTTATGTCTAATTGTTGTTACATTCTATTGACCTGTCACAACTTACATACACACAATTGAATACTTTTAATGGTTTAATAATTTTTTTTTAATTTTAAACTACGTACTGCGTAACAGTTAAGAGACAAGACACTAATGTTTGTGATTGTCCACTTCTCAACATTCCAATGATTCTGAAATTAAAAAAAATGAATATAATTAATACTTTGAAACAATTAAAAATATGAACAAATTAATTGATTAGGCAAAAAACTAGAATCTCGGATGAGTATCACTTTTCTTTTCTTTTTATACTCCCAATTGAAACACGTCATCTTTTTGTGTCACCATCAAAAAATTTGGATGTACAAGAACATTGGTTAGCATCGAAAGATAATGTACGTAGAATATTCTGGGATTTCAACAATGAGTAATGCTAAGAAGATTAATAGTATTCCTATGAAATTAACAAATTAAATATATATGTGGAAATTCAACTTCTGATAGATGTATAGCAAATAATTTATATATATATATATATGTGTGGGTGTGTGTATAATATTTAAATAAGTGATATTCATGTCAACAAAAATTTGTCATATATAAATTATTTTCTATATTGCTACTTTTTGCAACAAGCACATAAGAAGACCCCAGAATATAGGTCCACTGTCCAAGAAACCACTTTCAAAAATATCAAATGGAGGTAACACTGTAATTATTGTCCGGAATCTAGTAAATGCTAGCCGGAAACATTGCTGAAATTGCCTCCATTAAATGGGGGAAGAAGATTAAACCCGAAAAAGATTATAAGAAACCTGAAGAGCGTCTTTAATTTCTATAAGAACGACCGTTTCTTAGAGAAAGTAATTTTTCTGTTTTTATGACCAAGGAAAGAAAATAAAGAATTTTCCTCGATTCATATATCGAAAGAAATAATTTTTCGCCTAGAGTTGTTTTTCGATATTACAAAGTTATGGAAAAAAATTCGAAAAAAAAAGTAACTTTGAAATCCTACTTTTTGGTGTAAAAAAGTTTTATGTCATGTACTAAAATATAAATATTTTATATAGAACATATATATATATATATATATCAAAGTGTCGTAAAAAATAAGAATTATACTGTAACTATACGTTTTTG
>BMAV01026690.1:303149-313953 GCA_019973955.1 Trichonephila inaurata madagascariensis | reverse complement strand
TTTTTTTTTTTCGTGTTTAAATTTGGAATTCAGAATTTTTAATTTATCCGTAAAAATTATTTTACGAACTATTTAGATTTATCCACAATTTTTAAAATTTTGTGTAAAATTTCATAATAGACTAATCATCTAATTTGTTCCTAAAAAAAGAGAAATGTTCATTTAAAGGAATATTTGTTTTTATACCTAAAATAATATTTGTTTCTATTTTCAACTTGAACTATTCAAAATTTTATCACGTTCGCGTAGCTTACGAGTTGATAGTTTTAAAAACTTCATTTTTAAATCAATAAAAATATCAAAGATGAATTGAAATATATGTTGCAAAATAACTACATAAAACTGCAAATATATATTAAATTTTAAAATTGTGAACTTTTCAACGGGGTAAAATATGTATATCTTTATTTTCGAAAATCTAAGCCATTTTAAAAAAGATATTTCAAAGTATTAAAAGCAAACGTTAGTACGACTTTTAAAAATTTGGTTTCCCCATAAGTTAAAGGAGTTTATCTCTATTTATGTGGAAAAATACTTTAGGCTGCAACTCTGAATAATATAAAACCGGAAAATTGAAGATATAAAAAAGTAACCATGAGATAACTTCAAAAGCGCTTCAACAATGGTACCATAATATTTTCACTTATTTTTCTTTTCGAAACACACGAAAAAGGCTTTGACATTTTTTTTTAGATTCTTCTGTTTTTACCCCCACTTTCTTTTACTTTAAAATTCCGCTCGCATACAGCAAAGCATGAAGGGAAATTTTCGATTTTGTTTAAAAAATGCTGCATTTGAGATTTTACTGTCATTGAATTTACGCCTTGTTCATAAATTTATTTCGTGGTTTTGTGAATTTCTAAGGTAGGAGTTTTTAAAAGAAATTTATAAAAGAAGTTTTTCGAGTGGAAATAAAAGCTGAGTCCCCAATAGTAATCAAAAGAGGTAATATAAACCTGCATTTCTATTTAGCTTTTTGCCCTTCAGGATATTTTTAGAAAAGTTGAGTTAATTTGGTATATTTTATCATATTTGCCCATTCATTTCCATCTTTAATGTGATAATTCTTTGATTTGTGTAATTGGAAAAATTTAAAAACTCTTCTTGCCAAATTAAAATATTTTTATTTCTGAATACTTTGAAAAAGTGTGAATGCTTATAACTTAACATTTGAATACAAACAGATAGCGATATGTATAGTTTAAAGTAGATCACATTCTGGAAAAATTAAAACAAGATTTATAAGGTTGATGAATCCTCAATGATAATATAGGGATTAGAGTATGCTTCATATTGCAGTTCTTATTAAAGATAGACTTTCCAAACTTGATAGTTGACTGAAAATAAACTCTGGCATAAAAACTAACTGTCACTTTAATAAACTCTGATAGTTTTTGTGATTATTAAATATAATTTACGTCAAAAAATTATAGCTTTTAATTTTTACGAGTTTTTTAATGTTAAGAGTATTTAGATTAGATATTAAAGGAATATTCGGTTTTTGTTAATCTTGGAATAAATAGAACACGGTTTTAGATTACGGTTTTAGTTTAAAATGATAGACCTAAAATGTTGCAACATTGTAAAACAAAGGCATGGAAGAGTATTTTACGCATGTACAAAGAAGGTTAGTTACATTAGATATTGAATGCATAATTATTACCAATATTGGAAGTACATTCTTTCTTAACATATATCTAGCAAGATATTTTTTTCTTTAAACGATGTTGCATGAAAATTTCTCTTTTTGGGAAAAATATATTAAAGATTCAAATTGTTCTGTTCGAAAATATATTTCGAGCAAATAAGATTTTATCAGATTATTAACATATATCAAACTAAATGTTTTCTGAATTAGTATCAAATTGTGCTTTAAAAACCAATTATTTTTTTATAATATGATTTAATACTTTTTTCACAAGAGATTTTTTAATGGAATTTTTTATAAATAAAATTATATACATCTCGATTTTTGTCCCTTTTTTCTTTATTTTTTTCGACTGATTCCCTATAGAGAGAACTTAAGATTCATTTTTTTTATTTGAAAGATAATTTTCTTTAACCGAAAGATACTTTGAATTGTTCATGTGTCATTTTGTGGAAATGTTTCCACTTGGTGGAAGGTGGTTAAGTGGAAGTTGGTTTTCCCAGAGCAGAACAAAAAAATGTCGAAAACTATATTAATATGAATATGATAGAAAACAACTCTCAACATGAGAAAAGAAAAATATTTTAAGCTAGTTACACTGATTTTCCTATTTCTGAGTTTAAGAAGCGTGGAATTATAACCGAAAAGATAAAAATTGGCAAGAATAAAGGGAATTGAACAGCGTGAATGTATTAATTAATTAATAAGGGGAAAAAAGTTTTTTAAATTTAGCCAGAGTATATCGCTATATAGAATTTAGAAGTACGAAAGTCACAACTGACTATTTATGTTTTTGTATATTGTTAGTCGCTTGTATCTATAAACAGTTACTGTAATAACATTTCATTTTACCTGCTCTGGAATAAATAGGGCTATTAGGAAAAAATCCAGATAAAAAGGTTAAAAATATTTTAATCAGTATTTATAATTGCATTTGAAATGTTTTTAATGGACAAATTTTAATAAACGCTAAATAATGATTTTTATCAGCATTATGAAATTTCAGACTTCTGCTTACGTGTTTTAATTTAAATGGAAAATTGAAAAGCACGTAGAATATTTTTAAATCCCTGTTATCACAGAGTTAAAATTAGAATATTAATTCTCAAATAGGTCTACATTATTAAATTGCCTATATTTAGATCTTCAGTGAAAGGGTTCCCGGAAACCAGTTATCCCTTAATGTCAAAATTAAATTAAGTTTGTATTATTCTTATTTGTGGCTGACGTCATATAATAATTAGATAATTCGACGTAATGGTAAAATTTCTAGAAAACGTTAATGGATAGAATGAGTTTTGTAAAAGCCAAATGTATGCGTTCCATTAAAAGTCACTACCCAAGTCATTTTATATTTATCTTGGAGAAAACGACGTTTATTTTAAATAGGATTTTTAGAGCAAGGCAAACACATAATTAAAAAGCTACACAATTATACAATTAACATTTCAGCATTATTGAAATGAAGATTAAAATCCATTCAAGTATTAGTTTTTAGAAGAGTGTTTAATAAAAAAAAAGTACTTGTAATACGCATTATAATTCCAGTATAAATACACTTCCAATGCTTTTCCTAAGTTATTTTATGTGTACTTATTTGTTTCTTTTTTATTTTTGTCCCGGAGCTCTAAAAAACTGATAGTGTGTAAATCAATCATCTTGAATTATTATCAGCTTATTCAAACAATCTCAAATATATAAAATTATGTATTATGAGATTTACTTATGGTTTTTTTTAACTCATTGAATTTTTTTAAAAAAATTCTATAAATGCTTAACCTGGGAGCAGGCGCGCACTCAATACTAACGTTAATAGTCACGTGGGGTGACTGAGTCACCCCAATCCGTTTTTATAATTACTTTTAATGTACACGACAAAAATCATTATACCAGTGAATAATTTAACTAAGAGAAAGTATACTTACCAACTTTTAAGGAATTTTCAATTTTTCGTTTATAATTTGAGAAAAAAATATCAATCAAACAGAACCAAGAAGTTTCAAATGTGCGTGGCTGTAAAAAATGACAGAAACCACTCACCCTTTTCGCTAGGATTACTGGAATGCTATTTGCTGACAAAAAAGTCTTATTTTGTTCAAGTTATTGTAGTTTTATTGTTCTTTGATGATCGATAAATAGCACGTTGAACATTTCTTGCTTGTGTCTTTTTGACAGGGCAAAATGTGTCTTGTGCTGCATTTTTGGTTTTATATTTTTCTTGATGGAGTTCTTTAGGTAGTATTTGAAAAAGTTCCTTTCAATTCAAATGTTTCATGTTCATCAATTTTCTCTACTTTGGCTATCATGATTAAAATGCATTATTTGATAAAGTTTAAATAAAAAAACACACAGATTCAATAGAAATCACACAGATGCGCTCTTATTTCTTTAAATTTTGTTCATTTACATTTATAAACCGTATTGAGTAGTACAACACATCAATCAAAATCCTATGCAATTCACAGGGTAAAAATGTAGCCCGTTCATACAAAATATTTTGGAAAAAAAATGGTCGCGTGGGTAACTAAGTCACTCCCAAGTACCTTAAGATTTTTAGAAAACGATTGCTACTCCCAAAAAAGAGGAAGATATGTGACAAATACATTTTAGTTCCCCTGAATATTGTCATATAGGAGGATACTGTTAAGTTCATTGATAACAAATCAATAGTTTTCCCAGAATCAATGATTTCGTGAGCTTAGGGTGTCTGTGAGCCCCGCGAATCCTATCCCGAGTTAACTACTTTTTAATGAAAATTTGTGGCTTTTATATTATGATAAAACAATGCTGTAAAATTGCTGTTACTTTATGAAGACAACTTTTTTTCAGGTGTTTGGAGAATGGAAACTTGGTCCAATAGCCTGTAAGGCTATTGTATACGCTCAAATCGTAACCTTGGCAAGTACTACTTTCATTCTCACTTCGATGAGCTATGACCGCTACTTGGCTATATGTCGTCCTCTCAGAACAACTGGAGGAGTCACACAAGCAAAACGACTTATTATAGGATCCTGGCTCTTAGCATTCCTTTTGGCTATTCCTCAAATATTCATTTTTGTACAGGTATGTAAACTCATACTTCTCACAATACCAGTTTTAGATGTTAAAATGTACACTGAGGACATTGGCTGCGGTATTTTAATATTATGTTACCTATACCTGTGCTGTAGAAAGATAATTTAAAAAAAATAATCAATATTTTGGACACATAATAAATATTGGTGTTATTAATTATTTGTTTATTTACTTATTAGTAGTTTGAATTTCCCTTTTTTTCAAATGATTCATTCGCTTTTCGTCAAATGTGTGGTAACATTCAATATGAAATTTCTTACTCCACTCACACAATTACTTTAAAGAAATAATGTCAAATACTTTAGACAGAAAAATTTTTTATGAGATCTTTATGTTAACTGAAAGGTGCAATTTTAAATAATATTAAACTACCTTACCATTTTCTACATTCAGATTACTATGATAAATAAATTGTGGGAGAAATGTGTTAGAAAATAACTGCAGAATGCTTAGATAATGACAATTTTAATGATAAGATTACCATAATTTCATGAAATGAAAATCGGATTAATATACCTGGTAATAAATCGAATCATATGGGTAAATTTGTAATCATTTTTGAGGAGGGAGGCAAATGAAAATTTCAGGTTTTCGCCCAATGCTACCTCTAAGGAAAGACATAAAATCGAATATATTTTATGTAGATGAAATTTCGAAAAAGAAAATCAAATGCGTAATCAGCGTTAGATATTACACTTTCATGCAGAGTTTGGCTTGAATCGGACTAAATTTTTAAAAAATTTCAAAATAAGCTCGGAAATCAATCAAAACGCAAAAAAAGCGACTTTTTGATTTTACAGCCCACTTTTTGCTTGAATTTCTCCAAATAAAAACCGGATTAATATTACTAATAAGAATTCTAAGCATATAGACAAGTTTGACAACATTTGGGGGGGCATATCAATATTTCGCTATTTCACCTTATGTAAAATCTCGTGGGAGCACATTAACAAAGTGCAATACCTTTCGATTTTACAGGAGTACGAAATCAACGCTATATTTGTGCTTCTGCTAAAAATTCGCAACGTATATGTCAGAAACCCGAAAATCGGACTGTAAGTTTGTTTCCCAGCACATACTCGAAATGCTATTCTAATGGAAGGTATATTTTAAAAATATGATTTTTTTATTTTATTTTATGGATAAAACTACTGGAATTTCGTGAAATAAAGACCGGATTAATATTCCTATAAAAAATTCGAATAACGTAGATAAGTTTGGCAACATTTGGGGACATATAAAAAGTACTCTATTTCACCCTATATAAGACCCCATAGAAATACAAAATGAAAGTGCATTATCTTTTGATTTTACAGAAATAATGTATGACGTCATATATATGCTTCTGGTGAAAATTCACAACATAAATATCAGAAACACGAAAGTAATTCAGTTATAGAAAGTTCTAACTTTAATTCTTTGATATTTTCATGTATTTCAACCTTCTTTATGATCAGTTCATGACCAGTTGTTCAGGTTGGCTTTTCCTTCTGCTTTTGAAGCTCGTTTTGCAGCTTGGTTGGTCTCAGATGTCCTGCACTGATCGATGTTTTTTGAATCTTGACATGAAAAATGAGAAAATCCAGGCACGATGCCAAGGTGTCTCAAAAACTCTAAGCACTTTTAAGAACCACCATTTAAACATTTGACTGCATCCAAAATTTAAACTGTCGTAAACTCGATGCTATAATATGAATAAGAAAAAAAAAAGATAAGACAGATTTTTTAAAAAATGTCGTTATGATTTTGTATCCTCCTACGAATAGACATTATTTCACAATTTAAGAGTACTTTTTTGTCACCAAAGTTAGTTTCAGTGGATGTGAGGGAGATTTCTGGTTTATATGTTCTTCATCATAAGGGTATAAATATTTAATCTATACTCATCAACACATTCTTTTCCCGATCTGATAAATTCCTTATAGAACAAGAGGTACATTTTTCAAAAAAAAAAAAATATATATATTAATTTTATTTCATTCAAGACAATTTCTTAGTTAGGGAGAGCTAACTTTTCTATCAAAACTTATGCGGGATTACACTTATCTAATATATAATTCTTACTCATATTTGAATTCGCTCTCTTCTAACTCAATGCATTTTATTTTTGATATTTTTTTCAATATTTTAATAAACAGTTTAAAAGTATTTGTATTGTCCATAAAAACTGAAAAGCAATAATCTTTGAAGAGTATTGTTTAAATATAATGTGAAAAAGTAAATAAAAATCACGTTAAAATAGCCTCTCTTTAAGAAATTAAGGTAACACTTATTCTTATTTACAGTGTCTAAAAGCAGATTGCATTCTTTCCTTCAAGTCTATATATGTTAAAATAATGTAAGATACAGAATTTTAACCATAAATTTTAACTAATATTAAAATATCTGTATCACAGCGAATTGAGATCATTCTACATAACAAATCTTACTAATGCCTTGAGAGAAAAGCTTACAAACTATTACAAATGATTTATTCAGCAAGACACTAAGAATGCTTACTTTTTTCCTTTTTTTAAAAGCAGTCTTTTTAGATTTGTGAAATAATTTAGCTTAAAGTATATAATATAGGGAAGCTATTATAATAAATAGTAATTACAACTACAGTTCTAATAGCATATAGTATGAATGTGTGTTTGAATGTATCAGTTTTCTGAAAAAATGAAAGTTAAACTGCACACTTCACAAAATATAAATTTCAACTATATATTGTTTGGATAATGTGGAATGTTTACTATCCACATTCGATAATGGCGTTCTAATATGAAAAAAACTGTATAAAGTGTTTCCTTATAACGTTGGTGTATTTTGCAGATATAAGTCTTTTTCTTCTAAGAAGTTTTCAAACTAATGAAAAATAGTTAGCTATTCATTAGACGATATAAATAGCATTTAATAAATAACCTGATCAAACTGTTTTACGAGGTAATATATATATCATTCAATACGATGTAATGTGTATTTCATTTTCTAAGGTTAAAAAATGTTGGTTCCATACCAGATTATAAAGCAAGTTACAAAAGCCATCATTTACAATTTCGTAAGAAATATTCCATCAAAAAATTATCACAAATTTATTTTTAAATAATGAGAAATTTTCCAATCGTTATATATATATATATATATATATATACTGCTGGCCACTGTAAATGCAACACCAAGAAAGACAAGAGAGAGCATAACAAAATTTATTTTATAGATAACATGTTGACCAAGTATCAAATGATTAAATTTACAGACTTGTGTGAAGTGTGGTTCCTGCCAGAATCAGTAGCCACAGTAGTCGCCATTGTTGGAGATCACCGCTGGCACACGCCTCGGCATTGATTCGAAGAGACTTTGGATGTGTTCTTGGGGTACAGCAGATTAAGCAGCTTCCACACGTTTGCCAACGTTGATCTGGAGTGGCAGCCGGGGGTGTAATCTGGTTCAAAATCGTTGAGCAACCGTGGGCCACGTGTTTTCTATCGGCGAAAGATCCGGAGAGCAAGCCGGCCAGGGAAGTAATTCAATCTGGTGATTGATGAAGAACCTTTGGACAATGTGTACCACGTGTGGTCGCGAATTATCCTGTTGAAATATGACTGTGGCCAAGCCCTGAAGATAACAAAGGACAACTGGCTCCAAAAGCTCGGAGATGTAGCCCTGGCTGTTTAAAGTAGCAGCAATGCGTACTATAGGAGTGCGAGAGTGATATCCAATACAGCCCTATACCATAATACCCCGTTCAGGACCAGTGTGGTGGTGTATAACGCAGCTTTTCAGCATCCTCACACCACGGTGTCTCCAGACTCGAATCCGACCATCGTGGTGTTGCAGACACATGCGTGACTCGTCAGTAAAGACAACTTCATTCCATTCTGTCACCCACATCCTTCTTTCATCACACCATTTGCGGCGGAGACGTCTGTGGCTCTGCATCAAGGGTAGACCAAGCAATGGACGTCTAGCGGACAGACCGCTCTGCTCTAAACGGCGTCAAATGGTACGCGCAGACACTGAATGATGAGTTACGGACTTAATGCGCTGTTCTATGGTTCGTGATGTGACTGAGAGATCCATCACTGCCATGCAAACAATTTGCATGTCCTCACGTGCAGTGGTGCACTGAGGTGGATGCGATCGACCACGTTTGTCCGTCTTACCCACCTGCATCCAACGATCACATATCCGCATTATAGTTGTTTGGTTTCTTCATACACGACTACCGATTTCCCTGAAAGATAATCCACAATCTTGGCAGGCTACTATCTTTCCTCTGTCGAACTCTGATACTTGATCAAAAGCTGATCACTGTTTTTTATTAGACATAACTGATCGTTTTTTGAAATCACCACAAGAAAAACACAAGTGCCAAACTTGAAATCGTCGAAATCTCCAAGTCTTAAACAGCTCTTTGAGAGGTGGTCCCACAGGCGCGCGTGATGTGTGTCTGCGTTGAAATTCTATAATCATTTGCATATCTCACCTCCGCTGATGCATGTTGTAAATTTCATGTTTTTTGCATGCTTCCTTCAGGGTGTTGCGTTTACGGTGGGCAGTAGTGTATATATCAAGTAAAATTATAAAAATTTACCTGAGAAAGCGTGACTATCAAATTACAAACTATTGTGTTTTTCAGATTTTGTTATCCTACGGCTATTGTATATAATTTTATTTGTCCTCACTACATTAATTTTAAGCACACAGTTCTCTATATTTTTTTTTCAATGCACAACGTAAAAAATGTCTAAAGGTAAACTTAACCAGTTTTTATTCTGTTCCTTTAATACGCTATTGAAATGATTGTCATTTCTTTTGCATATTTTCAGATCAATAAGTGTGATTAACGTATATTTTTGCTAAATTAAATTATATAGAAAGACATTTTAACTATACCTGTTCTTTTACAAAGCAAAACAATTTCATTTAATCTAATTTTACTTTTTGATATATATCACTTTATAACATTAAAGCATATTTCTCTGCAAATGTTCTCTAGAATTTTTTAGGATACGTTTTTTTAAAAAAAGAATTTGAATATTTTAACACCGTGAAATGAATTATCCTATTTGTGTGCGTGGGAATATGAGAAAAACATTTCGCATTTATCTTTATTACATAAACATACTTTTATTAATTATCCCAAAGAAAATATCATCTTAATAAAAATACTGGGCCTAAATACGTAAATTAATTAAACGTATGCAATTAAAAATTTCTGCACTTTTTTCTTCTGTTAAATTCTTTTATGTTACGTTAATATAGATCAAAATTCTTTTTGAAAAATCATATATGTTATATAAGCCATCTTGTAACCTATATCACTAAGCACAAGGAATAAGCGAGGACATTTAAAATACATAACTTTTTTTTTTCATAAAAACAATTTTTTGAATAACATAATAGTTTCTACCATTAATATATAAATTTATATTTTCTTTTTCCTAGACCATGAATGGGGTAACTCCATATGAAAAGTATTTCTATGCTTCGTATTTTCTTACTATTTCCTTACTAGACTGTATGCATTAAAATGCTCTGTAGTAATCCAGGGTTGTGTGTGTGTGCCTCTCCACCTTATATTTCACGCACGTTTGCTTTCGATAAAGAAATGAATAATGGCTTGCATTATTACTTGAATACAAGAGCATAGGTTATTTGTAAATTTTCCACTGCTGTCACATTCCTTTTTTTGCAAAAGTTTAGATAAAATGGATTATGTGTGTCAAAAGTGGCTTTGAGGCCAAAGTCATTTTTGTTCGATATGACAAGATTTATAAGAGTATGAAAGACATATATCTTTTTCATACTTAAGACTGATAACTTTATGTAACTGTGATTAACATAACAGTTACATAAAGGGAAATAATTCGCAATGTACAGTGTTTAAAATATATATACTATTAGTTGTATTAATTATATAAATATTAAGAATAAAAAAATTCAATTATACAAACTACAATCATTGCAGGAGATGATTTATGAAAAATGACAAATTGCATAAAATAAGTATCTTATTTCAGTTTCCTCAAACTTAATGCTAGAAAAAATTTAACCTAAAACTCAGAATCGAGTTTTTTGATTAGGTTTACTTGGAGTTGT
>BMAV01026690.1:267736-288149 GCA_019973955.1 Trichonephila inaurata madagascariensis | reverse complement strand
TACAAATTATTTACACTATTTACACAAAATTCGTAACAATATAATCTCAAAGTTTAAATAATTTAGATATATACCCCCTTATGTCCACAAAATTAAGGTCACAAACATAAAATCTGGGAGAAATGATGAACTATTCAGTGCGTTGCCACAAAATTTGGGCTGCGGTAGTCGAGTGGTCAATGTATTGGATCGCGGCTGGCCTTGTCACTTCGAGCCCAGTACCACTAAAGATTCGCCGTGAAGGGGAGCGATGCACCTCAAATCTGTCGAGAGCTCAAACGTCCTCCCGTTGGTGTGGTGTGGTAGTTAGGAGAGGGGGTGCCAGCTCAGGTGTCGTCCACGTCACTTGACCATAGTTCAAAATTAAGTGGTTCGTCGCTTAAAGCCCTCATGTACCTGAACATTTCGACGTTAATATTCACTCACTCCTAGAGAGAGAGAGATAGAGAGAATACAGTTAATTCACAAATATGATTGTATATTTTGAAAGAAATACTACTTTATGAGTGCAGAGATAAGATATTTTTTTGTTCTGGTATGAATCTCGATGGAATACATATTTTTAATAAAGTTCTAAAATTTGATTTTGAAGTTGAAGTTTTTTTTTTTTTTTTTTATTCGATGGTGAGATTTCCAGTATAATCTGTGTTGGGGATAATTTTGTACTATTAAAAAGGTAATATCAAACTTTGTAACAACAAACTATTCATTTGAATCAAAGCCAAAGTTGTTCAAGACTTATTTGATACATCGACTAATGATAGCATTTTACGGGTACGAGTACTATTAAGTAATGATTAATAGTTGTTAGTTAGTGGTTTTATCCCTAATTTTAATTTGAATATTTGTGTTGTATGTACTTTTGGACTGAATTTTCACTTTACACTAATTTAAAAAAAAAATTGTAATAAAAATGAACTGTTTTTGTTTTATAAATATGTAACACATGACTGTACTTTAATTTTTTTACACAATTTCTTTGGAAAATATTTAGTTTAAATTTTAGTTTGGAAAATATTTATATCTGTGGGAAATAACTCCAAATTTACAATAGGGAATTCTTATTTTTTACGCAATTTTTTACGCGGTTTTTTAAGGAACGTACTTAAAGTAATTCTTTGCAGTTTAATTCAAGTTAATAGTTAACAGAAATGTTACATTTTGAAATAGACAAAATCAAATGTGAGGCATTTGATAGAAATGAACATAATTATTTATAAAATATGGAAAATTTACTCATAACTTCAATTCCCTGCCAATCAATATAGCTTTTCTTTTTCTTAGCAGAATGATACATATTTTGCATCATGTGAAAGATGCTAAATTTATAATTTAAACTTCCTAAATTTCTTTCTTAAAAACGAGCTTCAATGAGATGTATAATATTTTCTGCAAAGAATTCACAATTTAATTTTTATTACCAGATGCACTGTGTGGTTGACTTATAACGTTTATCTCCATTTTAGGAATTTTCATTTTAATGCATTTTTATTTCTGGAAAGAAAAAAAATTAAACATATTTGATAAAAGCAAAAAATAGAGATACAAAAAATACGCAGCATGAAGATTTTTTACATAAAAATAATCACTTTTTTTTTATTGTATTGCTTCAAAAATCTGCTATTTTAATTGTGATATTTACATACTTGTAGTTTACAATAACAAGAAAGACAGAATATTATTTTTTCTTTCTTTTAAGGAAAAAAATATAACAAGTTTTTTGTTCATAAAATCGTGGTAAATTATTAAGTTATAATTATGATAGATCAAGTAAAAATAATTCGAGTTTTGTTTGATGAAAATTCTGGACAATTCCAAAACGTGTTATCCCGCCACCTAGATCGTATGATACGAATCCATCCAAAAGTTATATGGGAAACTTTCAAAAGGTAAGTTCATGCACAAATTCCTGCGCCAGTAATTCTTTCGAAATTACGGGCAACTCTTCCGACGGTACTTATAAGCACCACTCAGTTTAAAATTACATAGAATAAACATTTTTATAAATATTCTACCGATACTTATCAGAAATATTCTTTGAAATCCACTCTTCCAAGATATATAGCAGCAAGGGTTCTATAATAAGTATTTTAGCGTGGAAGGCGAATAGTTTTAAAGCAGAAATTGCGTTTTCAGAGGATTGCGAAGATTATCGTTTTTGTCCCTAAAAAATATGTAATGAAAAATTTAATTTTTTGTATGTTAATGAAGACCTTAGAAAATGATTTGACTACGTATTTTAAGTAAACAGTGTGTATAATTAATTTTACAGTTGAATATCTTTGATTAATTAATTAGCTGTAACGGATTAATTAATTAATCCGTTAATTAATTTCACAAAGTTGAGTATTTGTTTATGTATATCCCTTAATTTTCAACGTAGTGATCCAAAAAAAATATTGCGTGAAAAAAACTATAGTAAATCATAATGCGGTTGATAAAGGGCTAAGGTATCCGACTACGTTCTGAGCCGTGATTTTCAAAAACGTATAAATGGATAATATTTATGATATTTAGTGTCACTTCGATTAGAAAACGTACATAAACTTGTCTTAAGAATATTATTACAATAAAAAATGATTTAAGTACAATATTTTGACAAAAAATGAACATGAAAGACAAATTTTCAAAATATTCTCCTTTTGTGAAAAATTCTTCTATTATAATAATATTTTGCCTGTATATAGGTCAGACCTCTGTAGAGAGGCTCAACTAGAATTTTTGAAATATATAACTTAGAAGCGAGTTTATCCATGTTTTACGACAACAGAAGGGGTAAATTTTAAGAAAAAAACGCGATAATTATTTCATTTGATTGTAACTCTAAAAATAATGTCAATTTTTCAAAAAAAAAAAATAGTTCAGACACTCTGGAGAAGTCTTTACTCTATATAAGCAAACACACAAACAAAATATTATTATTTTAGAAGCAATTTTTATAAAAGGAGAACATTTTGAAAAAAGGTTATTCTAAGTTAATTTTTTGCCCAAATATTATATCTAAATAATTTTTTTGTTATCAAAATGTCCTTAAAACCATTTTATGCATCTATTATAATCTAAGTGACACTAAATATCATAAAAATTATCCATTTATACGCTTTTTTAAAATCACGGTTCCAAACGTAGTCGGATACCTTAAGGAAACTTTTCAGGGGCCTTTCAACGACTTGTTGAGTTAATCCCACATCGAGTTTCTGCACTTCCTGCCGAAAAATGAATTCCTGCTCAGACAATATTCGATTCCACCGAATTACTTTTGGTAAACTAGTTTCCAGTTCAAAACTATAAATATAGCACGTTATTTAAATCAAATATATAGTTAAACAGTTACAAAGCACAATAAAGGATTTCAAATTTGAATGAATTTCAAATATTCTGATGTAAAAAAAAAATCTTTTTTAGATGTAAACGGCATCCCCTCAGCTAAACGGCTTTTTGTTCGCTTTTAAGGCTGAATATTTGTTATGTCTGGAAATAAATATATCCAACGGACGAAATGTTACTTAAGAATTGTAAAATTATTATTATAACTTTGGGACTATTTAAGTAATACACTCCAATAAAAATTATAATACATCTTTAATTTTGGAAATTATGAAATAAATAAATATTCTAAGTATAATTTGAATACATGAGATATATTACAACAATTTAGTTTCAATTAGGTTTCAATAATTTGAATAATTCAGCAAATGATTAAGTTAATAGAAGTATTAGAAATAAATCTTAAATACACGGTTAAACTGTAAGACGAATTGCCTAAAATAAAAGTTTAAAAAAAAATGAACACGACATTTTCTAATAACCTCAAAAATTTATTTTTCATAGAAATGTCTAGGTGATTAAGTTTAATTTTAAAAATAATGTACCATTATTTTATTGTGCCTACTTGTAGATAACTGTTTATTATTAGCCTAAATTTGGCGACATAATATATTTTGTGTTGTGTAAGTCTTTTATTTGGCCTTTGTGTATATACAACAAGTAACTTCTTTTTTAAAACATTCCTGGTGAATATAATGAATGGCAAAAAGTGCTTTCTTACTAAAATATAGATTAAGCACCATCTGATAAAAATACCATATAACATTAGAGTTTCATACAGCATAGCTTGATATTGGGCAGTGACCATACTTCTCAGAACTCATTGTATAAATCACACAATTCATCATGAATAAAGGCTCCCCAAACCATTACTATCTTCCACCCAATTGTTGATTGAAGTATTCCATTAGTTTCTTCCTGAGCTCATTCCAATAATGTTTATAACCTTCATGGCCTTCAAGGTTAAATTTCATTTCTTCAGAAGATATAATTTGTTTTTACTCGTCGTTTCAAGGTGTGACATTTTTAGCCAATTACATTATATCTTCTTGATGGTACTTCAATAACTTTACTGTTTTCTTCGTTTTCATAAATTTTTATTAGTGTTTGATTTACGACTCTTCCAAACTGTGCCATGTGAAGTTTCTTTGCTGAAACGTTTTGAAATTTTACTGGAAGTAAGACATTTTTCGTTTGTTTGTTTTCAAATGCGTTTTTAAAACAAAATTTCTGACCGAAATGTTCAATGTCAGTGTAGTGAGATCAATAGGTTTTTTCAAATTAAATAAATGTTACTTTGAGAAGGGAAATTGGATGTCGTGTATGAACACATGACAGCTAAGGACATAATTTTTTTTTTTTAATACACTTTAAAAATGCACTCCTTATCACAACGCGTCACAGTGAAAAAAGGTTTGGTGAATAGAAAGAACACAAATATTCCATCCACTGCGTTCTTAATTCTGCCACATTAACATCGGGAACAAAAAACTGCATAATAAAGAAAAGCG
This sequence comes from Trichonephila inaurata madagascariensis, assembly GCA_019973955.1. Lineage (NCBI taxonomy): Eukaryota > Metazoa > Arthropoda > Arachnida > Araneae > Nephilidae > Trichonephila > Trichonephila inaurata. Next base: position 283,311 of record BMAV01026690.1, on the reverse strand, counting down.
ATTTTCAATCTTTATCAGTGTTAACTCCTTAACTGATTTGCCCGTACACGGTATGGGCTACTGAGTGATTGAGCATTAATGTCACACTATTCAGCCACTCGAGGGCTTTTGGCGACGGACCTCTTTATTTTAAGGGCTACTGAAAGCTAGCTTCAACCAGTTTGCCCGTACTCTGTACGGATACTGGTATTTTTCTTTTTGTCTTTGTGATTTGCACACATATTTTTCATTGTTATAATGATATTATTAGTACTAATATTTTTAAGAGACACAGTTTGTCTATGGTACTAAAATACTTCTTATCCGTGATTTTCTTTGTGGTGAAGGCGGTAATTTTTTATTGAAGTCAGGAATTAAGATTATTGAAAGTATTCGATAAAGAACAGGGATTGATTAGGCAATGTGCTATTTGTTTCTTGAGAAAAAAATAAAAATGGAAATACAATCTAAGAAAGCCGATATAAGCTCTGTTACCATCGAAATGTAAGTCTTAGTATTACACCATACTTCAAATTGTGTGTGCATATGTATATGCGCACACACAAAATCCTCAACTGTTTGAAAAGAGGTATGGAAATGAATTTGTTTTGTAAGTATGAGCGAAGTTCTCTTAAGGTATATGAAACATTTCTCATAGCATGCAGAGTGTGCTTATAAAAAGCAAATATTCAGGGCTTTTTGTGCTCCACAGTTATAAAATAAAATATAGAGTGGAACCCTTAAAATTGAAACATTAAAATAAAATTCTTCTATTTTCGTGTTTTGTTAAGTATTATGCTTTGTAATATGCAGTGAAAAATGTGTCTTTTTATGGAACATTTGGGGCAAAAAAAATGACCACTTAAGGGGTTAAGCTGAAGAGCGTTTTGGGGATCATGGTGCACTCAATGTGATCTTATATCAGCATCTAAATGATATTTTTGAGTAGCAAATTGCTCAGAATTAAAACTTCTTATACTTATAATGAGCTAGAGGATAAGAGAAAACTTTTGTCTAAAGGGGAAACACAGCAGCTTCATTGACATATTCGTAAAAATGGAACACATTTTGATAAAATTTCTAATAATATGGACAATACAAAGCTTTAAAAGTACATTTATGATACAATTACACATCTACTTATCCTGAGGGGAGACTACACATTCTACAAAACGAGATGGAAGCCATTCCTCAAAGCATCGAACAAACGTCGCCACGTTGCTTAGGCCAAACTCTCCTCAGCTAGACTACTTCAGTGAAAAAATACACCGTGAACAAATGAAAATGCATTCGAAGTTTTACGTAGGTATCTTTCCCACAAGATATTATTAGTTAGAAGAATGAAACTAATAATTTATCTTTTTTTATATGTGCTAATTAAAGCAAGCAATGTGATGATTTTGTTAAAGCATGAAAGGGAATGTGGAAATGGAAATTTACATTTTTGTAGAACATACAATAGCGAAAACATGCTTCTTTTATAGGGAGAAGGGGATAAAATTCTAAGAAGTATGTTGACGAAAGCGCTGAGGCGTGGTAAAAATTAAAAATATGTTGGCCTATGGGGAAGTTTAAGCCCCCAAACCCAACCCTTGAGTATGCATTGTTGTAGAACCATAGAAAATACAGTAGATAATATACTTTTTACTTCTTCCTATCAGGGCAGAAGCCGTTTCGGAAGAAACGATACCTTTTTCATTAAATAAATAAAATGCGATGACGAAACTAACAACGTGATTACATAATAAATGTATTTTACAGAAGCCAGCGGCAAACCCAGAATTCTCTCCTATAGAGAATATTTGGAATGCTCTAACGAAGAAAATGTTGATCGTGGTTTCCATAATACACAACAATTACAAGATTATTTGCCATAGAAGTGGGAAAACATTTCCACAGATATGTCGTTAGCTGTTTAGTTTCTTACAGTTGTAAGTGTCATGATGCGGTTATTCGTCGTTAAGGTGAATTACCCTCTTGGTAATCAAACCGAATATAATTTTTTTTTTTTGTATAAAGAAATACACTTTTGACGTTTATTATAAGTATATGTTCTATTGCAGCATAACACAAATGTTATTGAGTAATATCGCTTAACATGTAAATTATAAGTAAAAGTAATTTAGCAATTAATTGTATTCACCTAATTTATTCTCATTTCAAACTATTTCCTAAATGAAAAGATTTCATTGAAATTACCATTGCAAGTACTTTTTCATTTAAAAGTGTAAAAAACTATAATAATCTAAATAGTACTTTCAGACAAGAAAAACCAAAAACTATAAACTTGAATAATTGAATTAAATCTTTTAAATTTGAAGATTTAATTTAATTCACATTTTAATACGTATTAGAAATTTGATTAAAGTGCTAAATTTAATTAATTAGCTCAAAGTTTCGCAATTACTATTGTTTCACATATGAATTAGACAGATTCGGTATAATTGAAAATCATTTAATTAAACCCAAATCATTAGATGATTGACATATTTAATTATAACTTCTGAAGATGCCTTCATGAAAGGTTTTTCATTATAATTATCAGTGCTCAAAAATATTACAAAGAAAATCCCTCGTATTTAATTAAAAAACGTTTGAGGATCTAATGAGAATACTTAAACACAACACATAATGAATTTTTGCACTCTAAACAAGATATAGTTTGACAACATTTCCACATAATTGTATAATATTTCCATATTTTTATGATTCAAGTGCAAATACGGTTTTTTACTTCCAAATATCAGAATCCAGTATTTAATAATTGAAAATTTTTTTTAATGTAAACAAATAGTAATATATTCTGCTGTTATGTGAATATTTTAAAGTTATTTACGTTCTTCTCATATATACACACACACATATATATATTTACACAATAAGATATAATACGTGAAAAGATAGAACACATCTTCAATGAAAAAAAATCGTGAAACGTTTAGGTAAAATATGAAATAATACTGCTTCATCCACTATCTATAATAAAAAATAAAATGTACACAAAAAATGTGAATAATCTCTAACAAATATAATCACAAATATTTAACAAATAATTTCCTTACCATGCATTTTAAAAGAAAAATTTTTAAGATTCCCTTATTGAAATTTTTACAAGGGATGCTCCCAATTGGACAAATATATATATATATCCAACTCTTACCCTGAATACAATTTTCTAGCTTATAAATAAGTTTTAAATCCAGTAATCCATTGCATTTAAGTATTCATTCAAAATGTGATAGAAGTAATGCTGTAATTCTGTTGAATGACTTTATGAATCTGTCTGAGTAAATTTCTTTTAAAGTTGATAGAAGGACGTTTTTTTTTCTTTTTTTCAAATTTGACAAGAGCTATGGATCGTAAATCATCATGATGTCTCAGTTTTAAAAGAAAATAAAAGAAGGGTGCTTTGAAAATGAATTGATTGAAATAAATCTGTGAAAGATAGCTTCCTTCTTTTCGACTTTTCGATGTTCTTTTCTATTTTAAATCAAGTTTGATAACGAAATTGAAGGCATAGCTCGGTTAGAGAAAATTCTTTAAGATGTAAAATATATAATCATACATGTATTTTTATAGAAAGTTACTTTAAGGGGAATTATTTTCTTTTTAGTAAAATATGTGACATAGTTGAATTTATTCAGAGATTTAAATCATTTATATACTTTATCGCATAGAGCGTAAACCTATATAAAAATTACATGAAATAATAGTAGGTAATAAAATATATTAATATTATTTCTGTTTAACTGTTAACGCAGTGAAGCTAATATTTACAGATATTTATTTCTAATTTTTTAATAATATATCACAATGTTTTAGGCAAAATTCCTTAGAACTTCTACAAATCTACAAATTTAATTTAATCTCCCTTTTCCATATTTTATAACTTTTTGCAATTATATATTCACTTTAAGTATAGCATATTACTCCATTCACATAAAAATAGTATTTTTATGTGTTTTTACGGTATCCGACTACGTTCGGAACCGTGATTTTAAAAAAGTATATAAATGGATAATTTTCATGATATTTAATGTCACTTATATTAGAATACATATATAAAACTTTTTTAAGGATATTTTGACAAAAAAAATCATTTAAATACACTATTTTGGCAAAACATTAACGCAGAATAATCTTTTTTCAAAATGTTCTCATTTTATAAAAAATGTTTCTAAAATAATAATATTTCGCTTATATAAAGCAAAGACTTCTCCAGAGAGTCTAACTAGGATTTTTTAAAAATTCATATTATTTTCAGAGTTACCACCAATAGAAAAAATTATCGGCATTTTTTCCTTAAAATTGCTCCCCTCTGTTGTAAAATATGGATAAACCCACTTCTAAGTTATATATTTCAAAAATTCTAGTTGAGCCTCTGTACAGAGGTCTGAGCTATATACACAAAATATTATTATAATAGAAGCATTTTTCACAGAAGGAAAATATTTTGAAAATTGATCTTTATATGTCCCTCTTTTTGTCAAAATATTGTACTTAAATATTTTTTTTATTGTAATAGTATTCTTAAAACAAATTTATATACATTTTCTAATCTAAGTGACACTAAATATCATAAATATTATCTATTTATATGCTTTTGCAAAATCACGGTCACCTATTCGGATACCTTAATATCCTAGCAATATATTGCAATAAAACTTTTTCAATTTATTTTATTAGTAGAATACTAGAATTAATTTACATCATTTGGTTTCTCTTCTCATTTTATTAATACGAATCAACAACCTTCTCTAAAGAAATTACATGCATCGATTTTAAATTTTTTTAAACAATTTTCTAAAATTCTTAAAAGTTTCAGTTAATGAAATAAACTAAAAAGGAAATTAATGTAAAGAATGCAATTGTGATTTTTAATCATTTCCAACTCTACTTTTTTATTTTGCTTTGCCAATTTGTCTAGTAAGAGAAATATGCGTACGCTAAGCTTGAATAAAACTATACTCAAATGTTTTTTTATTTTTTTCCAAAAATGTATTTTCATGATGAAATATTTTACAACTAGTTGTTATACCTGTTCTTCGCACGGGTAAATTGAAAAAGTAAACAATACTCATTGAAGGATAAAGAAGTCTTTAATGAGTTAAGTTTACGTGAATTGCAAATTAAACAAAAAGAAAGCTTTTTTGCATACCTCAGCTGAACAACAAAAATCCTGTTTGTTAAATTTTAAGTCTGTAGATCTAATAGCTGATAAGAGGGATTTTTTTTTATTTATAACTAACTCCCCGTAACTCTCTTGTCGGTCGATTTTGGAAAACACGTTCCTAAGTGGATCTCTGTTCAGCAAAAGTAACACATTGTAACACATTTTGTGTAATGAACGCTTAAAATAGTGTAAATAATTTATATCTGGAAATGTAATACGTTAATATTACGTTTTGTTGTATTTATTTTATGTTAAAATCTTGCCACCACCTCTCTCTTCGAAATCTAGTTTTATTATGAAATAAAAAAATATATTGATTACACTGATCAAAGGAATAAATTAAAAGTGAACACACGCACTGAGGCATGGCATAGACAAAACAAAAAGGGAAAGTTTTGCTTCACACAAAAAAGATAGATATATGCTGTCGTGGAGTTTTTTGGAGATAGCCGAATTCTTTCCTACTTTCTTGACAATTATCGTTATATTTTGGGCATTTCTCACAATATCTTTATAAATTATAGCCTATGTGTTATTCTGATGTATAAGCTATATTGTTGTAATTTTTCCTTAAAATCCATTCAGTTGTTTTTCCGTGACAAAATAACAAGCTTCCAAAACTTTCGAGTTTATAATATTAGTAAGGATGTATATTTCTGATATGAAACTATGGACCCAGAATCAAGATACAAACTCAAAAAATAACTCTGTAAGGCTTTCACCCTAAAAAATGAATACATTTTAGTCAATATCCTCTGGAAATTTTACATACGGAAATATTCTCTTTATAGTGGACTGTAAGGCATTTAGGTTAGCACCTTTTAAATTTTTTTTTCTGTTTCTTGAAAACATAATACATGTGCAGGTTCGCATGCTTTATGTAAATTATGTCTAATATACTTAAATAAAATCTCTCGACTAGAATAAAACTCAAAAATACGCACAAAAGGCTAGATGGATAAAAATTCTTTTAATTAAATATTAATTTTGCTGTCTTGAATTTGAGATAATTTTCAAAAAAAAACTCTTCAAAATAATAAAGTACTATTAGTTTAAAACATAATTTAAACATATATCTGTAGCATTTGTTCACAGCAAATGGTGATAAAATGAATTAAATAAGTGATGACGTACCTAATTGATATTGTACATGACTTGAAGAATATAATATTATTTGTAACTAAAAAAAAATTGTGTATTAAATCGGTAACTCTGTTTTCTTTTCATACCACAGAAATAACTGTTGATAAATAATTCTTAGAAACTACCCTAGAAAGATATAAATTTTATTGACTTCAAATATTTCTTTTGAAAATGAAATGGGGAACGAGAAAACTATCTAATATGGTTGTGTACAATATAAGTATATTTTTAATGCTATTAAAATAGTCAAGGAATACGTAATACATATCTTCCTATTTTCAGGTTCTTGAAAGAAAAAAGGTATTGAAAGAATTCGTATAATAAGTTAAAAGATAAGATCTAGTAAGGAATTCAAGTTGCCCTTAAAATCAGTACATTGTTATAATTTCAAAATTTGCAACACAAATTACCAACAATTAGTAAAATGTTTTCACCTAAAATTAACCAGAATATGTTTTACGTGAGAAAGTATACTTTTTGCTTAAGGTTGTTTTGCTTAAGGTATATTTTTTGCTGATGCATTATACATAACGAATAGGTTATTAATAAAGATCAAAATACAATTAATTAATATATAGATTATTTAGCGAGTGTACATTAAATAAACAATCATTTGTAAAAAGCAAAATGATATATGTGTTTAACATAATCTTACAATTCACTACAGTAAATACGCGAAGAATAATTTTTTTCAGAATTTAATATATTAGCACGTTAATGTATGTTTTGGAAATTAAATATATAAAAATAAGCAATAAATTTGACATATTTTTAATCTTTTTTTTTTTTGTGAAAATAAAAAAAGCAAACAAACAAAGAAATACAATACAGCTAAATCAGCTGATAGACTATTCTTAAGTATTTACTCTGTCACTTAGAAATTTTAAAAAGTGGTAAAAAAGTTGCTGGATTATCAAAAGTGATTAAAATGTCAGAATTTACTAAAAGTATTGTAAATAATAATCTCTAATTTTGCCTTGTATGAGCGCAACCTGTTCATTCACTAATATTTATCAGCATCGCTTTCAAAAACTATTTATCAGTTTGATATGTTTAATATATTTTATTTAAAGGGCTTAATTAATTCCAGGATTTTTATTAGGTTATCTGAACATACAGGGAAGAATGTAAGCGAAAGATAATCCTTCAATACAACTCTAGGGCACAACGTAGATGATAAGACGTAACATTGATAATTTGCGTAATTTATGTACATATGATATACTACATGGTGACTAGATTTCGCGAATAACATCATTCCTATTCGAAGGAAAGGGAAAATGAGTAACTAACTGTTAATCAATTGCTGACAAGTGGTGTTGCCACCTGGCTTCTCTCTCCACTAACATTGCGAAAAACCTAAATTAAAATTGTATTTAAAAATATTATCCAACCACATAAATATTTTAAACAAAAACTCAAGGAAAAATGTATTTTTAATGGGTTTTCTTCTACTCACGTAACTATGCCTGGGTCAAAAGGATGAAAGAACTTTTTTCTCACATTTTAAAGCGCTCATTTGAGCTGAAATTTCTATACACGATTATTTTAAATGACAATACGATAATTTGATTATAATTAATAAAATTAACTGATGAAAACCAATTATTTAAAGAATTACTGATACAGCCACGTTGGCATTATTTTTAGTGACCAAATTTGGCAACCTTGTTGGCGACTTCGGTCGAAAATTTTAAGCTTTTTTCTCACATTTTAAAGCACTCAATTGAGCTGAAATTTTTTATATACGATTTTTTTGAATGAAAATACGATAATTTAGGTATAATTAATACAAAACATTTGATTTAACTAATTATTTAAAGAACTAAATTTTATTCATAATTCCAATTGCTTACAAAGTGAAACATTAGAACATTGAAACCTGCAAATTTAACTCAAAAAATTAAATTAAAAAAACTAAAAACGTATGAATTCAAATTTACGTTTGTTTTTCTCTGTTATAGTTTAAGGTATAAAAAATTATATTCCGTAAAGTATGAAGTTTGAAAGAAAACCCATGTGTTTAAAATACTCGTTCTTTTTACCGGTGTTATTTAAAAACAACTTAAAATAAAAACATTACATCGAGTTTTTTAAAGCTCAATTTAGATAGTATCAGCACTTATAGGAATTAATAATACATAACGAAGTAAAAATATTAAAAACAGTTATCTTATTGTAAACCCGTGGCCTAGGCATTTTTAAAAATATTATAGAAATCAAGTAAATAACTAAAATGAATTACAGAAGATTTTTTTATACTAATTCAAGTGATTATGGTGAATTTTGTTCATTTGAAGTGCACGAATATAACTTATATTAAACAAGTTATCTAATGTAAATTAAAGATGACTTTAAAATCGTATAAAGTAAGCACATAAAACTTGCAAATGTATATGTATATTATTTTGGTTTAAATGGAAACGAAAAACAATGACATTTTTTCTTAATACAAAAAGAACACTGGACAATAAAATACAATCGAATAGTAAAACAAGTATCAAATTAATTTCTAATAAAATACTCTTTTATTCAATTTCAAAATGTATTCACGCAAACATCTTTATAAAGTAAAACAAAATAATTTTATGCAGTTCTTTTTAAACTAAGATTCTGTGTTCTGAGTAATTCTAGGAGAAATTCCTTTTTAAACTGTCATATAAAAATCATTTTTTCCGACATTATAAAGTAGAACATGAAATAAAAGCACATTCTCTGATTTTGAAAAATTCCATCTTTTTATATTGAGTCACATAACAATATCTCAAAGATTCGATTCACTGCAAAAATGTATTGCATTTGTCTCATTTCTAAGGAATCTGATTTGGAGCATTGCTACTCATCAAAATGGCAGTTGTGGCTCAAAATAAAGGAAATTAGATAAATGAATTCAATAAAGTAACATCAAAAAAGAAAATATATATCAGATATATTAAGAATTTATTTTAAATTTTAACTAACTCGTTATGTTAGTTTTATAGGTCTGTAAAATATATTTATTCAAAATATACGGCTGTACCCATCATTTTAAAACTTTAATATTAATAAAACTCTTAAACGCACACACAATATCCTCCCCCCTTCCGAAAAAAATGCAATAATTATAATAGTAAATATATTTTAGATTTCTAACTGTTATATATGCACACACTAGAATACAAAATTAAAGGAATTTGCACGTTACTTTGGTATTCTGATGTATTGATGTGTGTTTTTTAATGAAATTTGGTATAAATATGCACATTTATAAAATAGAAAGAGATGTACTGTTGAAAAGTCGTTATTTTAATGGAATAGTATTTATTATTATTGTGCATTTTTTTGTTATTATTCAAATAGTAGTTTATTATTAATGTGCTCTATGCATGTTCATTTATATATTATGCTTAATCTCTATTTAATTATTATTATTATTACAATGTCTATTTTATATGTATTTTCTGTATAATAATTAGTTTTATTCTCGTGTCTTTTACCAACGCCATCGACTGTTTTTAGCCTTTGCGCGATAGCAACATTTTGTTTGCTTTTGGGTTTTGTGTAATATAATCTGTATGGAATATTCAGTTGTTGTACTATTTATCGCTAGAAGAGCTCTCGCCACACGAAGCAGCTGGCATTTGTCTAAATTTTCTTTACGCTAAATTAAAGTTGTTGTTAAAAATAAAGTCATCATTTAGTCCCGTGTGTTCTGACAGTCGTTTTATATACAAATAATTATCAGTAAAGTTCATTGTGTAGGGATGTCCAAAACCCATATAGTGATAGCAAACTGAAAATGAGTTTATTATAGAGCATAAGCCTCTCTTATAGCTAGACAAGTAACACAGTGATACAGCATACTGTACAAGAGGTAGATGCTATGACAGTCGATTTAACTCCTACAACAATGCACATTTTAGTTTTGTTATAGTTCTCGAAAGACTTCATTGAGAGCGATTGAATTGTTTTCCCAAGAGTGTCCAGGACATGCTCCATGGGGTTAAGGCTAGAAGATCTGAATGGCCAATTTATGAGGTAATTATCACCGTTTCTCAAGTAATTTTCTACATCTTGGGTGAATGACACTATTACACCCTTAATAAGTTGAACATAAGGATCTTTGATATTCTTTTTATAGCTCATAGCCGTCAGAGAGCCTTTGTCAAACAAATACGGAGGTGTGTGTCCATCCGACATAATACTTGCTCAATCCACCACCGTACTAACTTAATATCCCACTTCTCCGTATGTCTGATGAGGCAACAAGGGTATAGTCTCCCACGTTTCCTTCAGATACAAGTATGCTGAGAATAGGTGCCCAAACCAAATCTTAGTTCGTTGGCAAAATGCACAATGTCCCACTAAAGTATGACGTAAGACGCATGTTGTCTACAATATGTTAGGGGAACTTGTGTGCTTCTGTGAACATGGCGCAAACTATATTTTTTCTGCAATACAGCCCACTCAAACGAAGCTCTCGAGCAATACCCTCAAAATCGGATTCCAATTGTAGCATAAAGTTCAAGTGGGAGCTGAGCTGTGGAGCTGCAGCAGTTCTGTGTCATCACGCTGAAGTGTTGTTCTTCGTTGTGGATCTTGGCCGACTTGGTTAGGTCTTTTCGATATAGATCTATATCCTGAAACTGTTACCACAAATTACGGACGGCATTGGGCGTTACATGGAATTCTGCAGTCACCTGACCTTGTGATTGTTCTGGGTGCAATATACTTGAATATCTTTTTAATCCGTCATCCGTACTTCTGGGGCTATTCTCTAAATTTTTGTCATTTTATTCTGTTAGTTGAATTTCTTTGTCGTTTTATTCCACTGGGTATACGTATATCACTTGAGAAACTTTAGCTGTTTATGAAATGATATTTTTTGAATTTGGGTATACTGAAACGGATTTCAGGGAATCATGTACTGTATTTCCTTTTGTCGGATAGACGCCATTTTATTTTCACTTATTTATTCCAAAGGGAACAAAAGAATTCTTACTTTAATACTAGAATATAAGCATTCTTTCTTTGCCCATAATACATGTTCCAACATATTTCAAAAATTTCTAGATTATAGAACTGTTATGTTACGCGTGTAATGTAAATTATTTTCTGATTATTAATTCACATTTTGTGTATTATTAGATTCAATTGCACTATCCATTTTTTTCTAGAAACAAAATCCAAATGTAATTTTCAAAATGTTTCAAAACAGAAATGATAGTTATGCATAGAAGGTGTTAAAATGTTAAAATTATCGAAATCGAAATAATTTTCTTTTACCAAAATAGTTGATATTCTTCAACACTTTAATTTGGGCGATATTTTCGAAAACAATAGAAAATGGAGAAAATATTTGTTTGTTTTATTCTTTGCATTATCAAAACTTTTGCAGAAAATATTTTTATTTTGTTCTCAAACTCTGTTATTTAAAAACAAAGCATCTCAAGCATGCAATTGAAACTGGTCTTTTGAAATATCTCCGAAACTAAAAGGCGAATAGCTCTATCATATCTTTATGAATTGAATTCTAATATTATTCATTTATCCAAAAACTGTTTCTGTTGTATTTATACATAAGACTTTCTAACAAATATATTGGTAAAAAAAGTCGTGAAAGTTCTTATGTCTCTGACAGGTATGTCAGAATATTTTTGAACCCCGGAGCTCTTCAATCATGATGTTGAGAAAAAAATACTTCAGAAAATTCTGAACACAGAACAACGTAAAAAATTGCTGTTTATGACATATGCATCATTTTGACTGAAGAAAGACTGCTCAAATATTTGTGTAAATAGTAGTATGTTCAAAATATTATGTAACACACAAGAACAATTTAAAAATAAACATAAATCTTCTGTTGACATTTTTATGCAATTTTCAGGTACCTTAAATCAAAGCAAGAGAATTCAAGTAAATTTATTACAGTATAAGCATATCCGACTAAGTGCTATTCTTTGTGCTTTAAGAATTGTATTCAACTAATAATTGCTTGAATGTAATACATTTTATTTGGTTTAAATTACTCATGGGCTTTGAAAACACCATTTCAAAAGAAAAAAGAGAAAAAAAGACTAAGAGTATATATGAACGCACATATCAGTTGTACTTGGCCTGTACGGAAGCGTTGCTAGCTTCGATTGGTCGCTAGAGACCTCCTTTGATGCATGAGATAGTCAGCATAGAATAATTACAACAAAAGAGATTGTAAGCTCTACCTCTGAATTTACGGCATCACGGCTAAGAGACAGAATTGGGAGCTCTTGAATTGGGTCTAGCAGGAAGTTCTTTTGTCCTTTGGACAAAAGGACAAGTAGTATCTCAAGCACATAAAAGTTCTCAATTTTCCTGTTGTATTAAAAGGACTTTAGTAGTCAATCTCTATTTCTTAATGGGACAACTGGAGAAGTATATGTATTTTTGAAGGATGTGAGGACAAAGGGGGAGGGGGGACTTGGTTATTCTCTGTCGGCTTCGTCAGTTTGTCAAGACTTGCAATGTTATAGGAAGCAGGCGATTTCTGAGAGAGGACCAAGTATCGGTCGTTATGCATTGAAATAAACTTAGTTCTTTTTAAAAAAATTGGCATGAGTTTTAAGATCCAAAGTTATTCATGATATTATATTAGGAGTACAAAAAATACTTGTCATTGTTTTTTCTTTGATCTGGGTTCTTTTCTAGACATTCCCGAATGACTTTTATGGTGTTTCTGATCTTTTCAGATGAGACGTGATTTCAAGGACAAAATAGCTTTCTTTAACTACAGACTGAAAATCTTTCATGGCATGAACGGCAGTTCATAATTCTCTTTCAGACTGTCGAAAGGTGGTTGCTTTCCCCGTAGTGTCACAAATTAACTTTAAGGAACAATTCAGAGTTCTTATTCCTGGATGTCATAATCGTCTTTCACAAGGATTGTGAGAGGAGTTTAAAATCTTTACTTTTTTCTTTACAGATCTACTAGTATATTGCTTAAATTAAACTGGTATTAAATTCTGACTGTGTGTGATGTTGTGAATATGAAAATTTTTTTGAAGTATCTAGCTAATAAATTGATGTTCATTGTCAATTGTTTGATTCGCCTTTGCACAATATAACACTACGCTTATAGTTGCAGCATTATGTCGTGCAATAGTTTGAGTAAGATGAAATACCTCAACAAATCTCAAAGTTTTGCACAGTCCTGAACATTGAATGCCCATTGTTAGCCTATCTTAGTTCATGATAATAGTTAAAAACTGAATTTTTAGATATCCAATAAATCTATAGATCTTATCTCAAATTTTTGTGAATATTCAGGAGTTTTCAACAAATCAGCTGACTCTTGTTTGGTGCCCTCGTGGAGGTTGAATTCACACAGAGCAGTTTCGCTTACGTAATTGTAGATAAAATTCTCATACCATTAGTAATTTTTCGGAATCCTCTAAAAGGTTCCTTCTTCTAAGTAGAGCCTAGCGATTAGATCATTACACCGTTTTCGCGATACATTTGCATTTACGAACTAAGTCAATAACTTCGCTTTTTTCTGTATCAAAGCCTGATACTAATCAGTTTAGAATACCTTGATTCATTGAAAATCCTTACTCTTTCTAGTTAATAAATTTCTCAATTTTCTGTGGGATATAAATACACACAGAGCCATCATTCTTCTTCAAATTATCATAAACAAGCTGGGAATAAAGAATGTCTTTTGAACCGGTCAGGTAAACCTACGTAAAAACACTATAATTAGAAAACCTATGAAGTTTATTAATGCGTATATATATTTAAAAAAAAACACTATATGGAAATAAAACGGTTTCTTTCCTTCATCTAGAAATCTCAAAAAAAGAAGGAATCAATAATTTATGCGACAGAAATAAATACACAACATTAAAAATGTTTACACAACTAAAATTTATCGCTTAAATTTATTTTTTATCTCACTGATTTGAAATAAACTACTCTCTTAATAATAGCTCCATTTCTTTAATGAAAAAGAAATTTCATCACATGCAAGGTTACAGATAATACAATTAATTTTCTGAGACATTCCGACAATTCATGTTAGAAGTTAATTTACATTTTGCTGATACCATATTTATCAATATCATTATGTGATCAATTAATTTTTCAATGCATTTTGGATTATAATTTATATTTATGTTTATAAATAAACACATTATGTTATATAGCTAAATAAAAATCCTCAGCACATTAAATTTAATTGTAATAACTAATTAATAAATTCTGTTTTTAATCATTTAATAATAATCAATTAGATTATAACGTAAAAAGATTCAAAATTCGAAATATATGCATAAGTGTTAAGTATTTGATGAAACATTATTTAGTGTAAAATATCAATAAAACAGGTTTTAAAATATTTGCTACTTCTTAAATAATAAAATCCGCAAACTTTCTTTTTGAAGCAATATCTCTGTTTATGACACCTGATAGAATTTTCTTTTTGTCCACCCTTTTTAATTACTTTTAATTAATCCATTCTTGTTAATTTGATTTAAAAAAGTTCATTCTTTTTGTGTTTTCATTTTAGAAATTTGAGATCAGCTGTATTTTGGGATAATAAACTAAATTTATAATACATAGCTATAAGAGCATACAATTTACAGACAAGAAATGAAATATTTCTTTTTGAATAAATATATACAGATTAGGCAGTAAGTATACTAATTTGATAATGTAATTATAATTACGTATACTGGATTAAGTAGCATTAAAAAGACACATTAGAGTAAAACACAGAAAAAGTACAGTTTTCAAAAAATAAAAATATAAACTTCTTTACATTTATCGAAAATCTAGCAGAAGAAAAACAGAAATATTTTGCATAACAATGTAAAATGTTTTTTAAGAAAAGTAAATAGCGATTGTAAGATAAATTAACACAAAAAGCAAGTGAATAATAATTGAAAAAATTGTACGTAATTGTGCTTATTTATTCGCTCAAAAGAATTAAAGTGCTTCAGAAAAAAAGCGCAAACATTTAATCTTCTATAACCTTTTTTTTCGTATTTGAACACAAAAAAACTTACTTATTAGCTTACTAACATATATTTTTATCTTTTACACATATTTCCTGTTTTTTTTTATTTTAATTAAAGTACAAGCAAATTATATTTATGTTTGAGTTCTTGGCATTCTCGATACTTACTTTACATTACTTTTGAAGCGATAATGTTCGTTTTTATTTGTGCTCCAGTAATTGCAATTTTTAAGAAGAGAAAAAAACCACATCCATAGTAGTGTGGGAAATAATTTCTAGAATAACACATTGCAGAAACTATTTCAACTTGTA
>BMAV01026690.1:243500-257476 GCA_019973955.1 Trichonephila inaurata madagascariensis | reverse complement strand
GCCACGGAATCAAAAATGTACTGGTGCGCCATAGTATACGTAATACACGTTCTGGTGCGCAATGTCCGGTCCCCCCTGCATTTATGGGCAATGAGCTGTTCAGGCAGCAGATCTATTACTTTTCATTACTCGTTTTCCTTCCACTCAATATCACACATTTCATAACAATTTTTGCTAATTACTCCAACTAGATATGATTTGCAACCCCATGTGCTATGATGATTATTCGTTCGTTTTCTGTCTACTATGACCTATCTGCATTACTCGGTCAAATTCGGCAACACCCTGCATATAATCAAAATAGCATCATATTTGAATCAAAATAATAATTATCATGGGATTTTTTTTATTTCAAAAAAGAGAAATAAGAAGATATTTTTTATACGATATTCAAGAATTAAAAAACATCTGTAATTTTCCAACTCATAATTCGAATCTCCTTTATTTACAGCATATAATCCATAAATCTTAATACCCTATTTCGAAATGCGTCTCAATTTATCTTTTTCTAAGGCATTAAAAATATTTTGCTGGTGTATTTATTACTGATTCCTTAGCCCTTGAATTTTTGATAGATTTATTGGTGATTCCAAGAACTATAAGATCTTTAATTGTTTTCATCCGCCATTATAACCGGGATTAATATTCCCTAAACAATTGTCATTTATATAAATAACTAATTAATCCTTTCACCTAAACACGAGCCTGTATTTTTTATTGCGTTTTTCCTAGTTATTCGCTCTATATAAAAACTCGATATTTTAGTAATTCCCTCTCTTGTATTTTGGCACTGTACTAGATGCATGCTCAAATAAATGAAGTGGTTAAGAACAAACCTCTTTATTTTTTTTTTCGGCCACGACCACTTAATGACCTCTAATAAAAAATAAATTTCTCACTAGCAAATATGTTGCTTATATATGTATACATAATATACATATATGGATTACAACAATCCAATTAAATTAATTTTTAAGTATATTTCAAAATTATTTTAGCCATTATTTTTATTCAACCTGACACTTAGTTAAGTTAGAAAAAAAAACTATCTTAGTGTGGCACCTCTATTTTTTAATTCTCTGTATTAACACGTCATATAGTGCGCGAGATCCAAATTTTGGACATATCGTCATAAAGTAATTATTGGTTAGCATAAACACTAGGAAGTTTTTGGTTTTGTTTTTGTTGTTAATTATTTTTTAAATTTTCGTTTAGAGTATAGATCTCTCTTGTTAAAAACCTACTTTCAATATTCAATCATTCGTTTTAATTCTATGTGTTCATCTCGCGTGTAGATGGATATAGGCCTAATTTTAACTAGGGCTCTGCTTTTCTACTATGTCGAAAATTTCTGCTGAAGGGGAAGGTTGGATGCCCAAAGCAATGCTTAATCCTATTTCCCTGTCCTAAATAAGGGATATTTTTTGAAATCATTATAGTTATCCATTTTAGTCTAATGATTATTTCAGTCTTTTCTATTTTAAGTGCTCAATAATATTTCAGATTCTTGGAAATTCTGTTATTCTCCAAACTTAGTAGGATATTCTTTATTCTTTTGCATCACTAATTTTATTCATATATATATATATATGTATGTATATGTGTATGTATGTATGTGTGTATTAAAGTATAAAACAATTAAAATACCCACAACTAACTGACAATTTTCTATGCATTACTTGAAAATGAACATTCTTTAGTTGGACCCACTTACAACATTTCATTTATAATGAAAACCGTTTCTGCACTCTTTAATTTCAAAACAAAATGTAGCACAGCGTACCTACCATCAAATTTTAAATGTTAACGTATACGTTATTTCAATAAATCGATAGTTTTCAGAAAATAAATTTAAATAAGATTGAAACACACACCTATAGAAATATTTTACTTGAATGAGAATACTCCTTACAGAAAACATTATAAAAGATACCGAACGCTAACGTCTGGTTAAGAAGAAAAGTATATAATTAGGAGCTCACAAATATAATTTTAAAAAGTAAATCATCTTTTTATATTAAATTTATAATTAATATTTTGATTAAAATTTTTAAGCTGAAGGCAATTT
This sequence comes from Trichonephila inaurata madagascariensis, assembly GCA_019973955.1. Lineage (NCBI taxonomy): Eukaryota > Metazoa > Arthropoda > Arachnida > Araneae > Nephilidae > Trichonephila > Trichonephila inaurata. Next base: position 255,408 of record BMAV01026690.1, on the reverse strand, counting down.
AATTATCTTTTAATTATCTTTCTAAAACTAATTTCTAATACTCGAATCTTCCATTTGATATCAATAGAAAACTATTGGAAAGCAAATAAACTTTTGTTTTGTTATCCTTTCTACATTCCAGGAAACGTTCCTCAAAACAGGCTTAGAATAGCGAAACGCTTCTAAGAAAGTTCATTAATTTCCCGCTTTTCTAGAAATACGGCTTTTCGAATGTCATCGCTTTGTTCATCTATTCATTTTTCTGAATAAGAAAGCTGCCCTGAGGTAGAAGAATTTCTACCCTGCTTTTCTGACTTCAAGAACTAGTAAGGAAAAGTTTTCTTCCACTTCAACTGCCTTAGACCATCAAGATATTTTCAACTTAAATAATAAATCCGACTTATAAATTTCTCATTCTTTCGTCAAAATCTATAAATTCAATTTTATATTTCTCATTTTAAAAAATTAATTACTATACAATTATAAATTATGCATAAACCCATTTGTGAATCTATTGACAGAATAAAATACTATGAATTTTTAAGACAAAATATTAGTTTAAAAAAGTTGATTGCATTTTATAATGAAAAATATACCATTGTTCATTTTATATTCAGTGTTGACGAATAAAATAACCCTATCTCTAACGTGTGTGCAGTTAAAGATATCCCCCCTCTTTATCCGCTCATATCTCTTGTATTATTCAAAAATTTCATTTCTTGTCTAAGTATAACACTCTTATAGCATGTCGTAAATATCTCGGTAAGTTACGTGACATTTTATTGCAAAATTCCTAAGATTTCAAGCAGAAGCATTAAAAAAATCTGGAATTTTCTTATGAAATATTTATTTAGTCATGGATATTAGTAATATTTTTATGTGCAATAGATACATTGAAACTAGCTAATTGAATATTTTATGAAACAGACAAATAATTTCCTGATTTTTAAGGTATCCGACTACGATCGGAACCGTGATTTTACAAAAGCGTATAAATGGATAATATTTATGATATTTAGTGTCACTTAGATTAGAAAATGTATATAAAATTGTTTTAAGAATAGTATTACAATAAAAAATTATTCAAGTACAGTATTTTGACAGAAAATGAACATAGAATGACCCATTTTCAAAATATTTTCCATTTGTGAAAAATGCTTCTATTATAATAATATTTTGCCTGTATATAGCTCAAATCACTGTACAGAGTCTCAACTAGAATTTTTGAAATATATAATTTAGAAGAGGGTTTATCCATGTTTTACGATAACAGAGGGAGGAAATTTTAGGAAAAAAATGCCAATAATTATTTCAATGGGTTGTAACTCGGAAAATAATGTGAATTTTTCAAAAATCATAGTTGAGCGTCTGTACAGAGTTCTGAGCTATATACAGGTAAAATATTATTATAATAGAAGCATTTTTCGCAAAAGGAGAACATTTTGAAAAAAAGGTTATTCTAAGTTAATTTTTGGCCGAAATGTATTTAAATAATTTTTTTTGTCAAAATGCCCTTAAAACAATTTTATACATATATTCTAATCTAAGTGACACTAAATATCATGAAAATTATCCATTTATGCTCTTTTTTAAAATCACGGTTCCGAACGTAGTCGGATACCTTAAGACAGTGTGACCTAAGATTTTTTTTTTAACTTATTCTCGGTCACCCCGTATGCACTCTTCACTGTAGTTACAATGGAAAGTGAGTTTAAAGGCCTTATCGCACGAACATGTATTTGGAGCAATTTTTCTTTCAACTGACCATTTCGAGCAGTTTTTACTGAGTTTCCATAGGCTTCGAACAACTTCTTGCTAGTGAGCTGAAAAAATTTCTTCAAATTAAAATTACTCCAAATTTCTACCAATAGGGTACGCGAAAACAAAATGGCAGTCTTGTCTTATTCAAGCGCAGTATCAGAAATGTAAGTATTGAAAAGAAACGAAATGATGGAGAGTGCTTTGATTAACGAAGTTGAAAAATTTCTACATAGGGAATCCTACCCCTCCCCCCCTTTTTTTTGCAAAAAGATTTTTAAAAAATTGGCGAGCACGCAGTGGCGTGTAATTTTGCAATGAGTGCGGTTGAGATAGATTGCGGTTGACGTTAGAGCATGTCGTTTTGCTTACGGCAACCATTCACCCTCAGCTGCTTCAAAAAATTTGGCGAAGTGGTTGCTCGAAAAATGCGTGTGTGGTAAGGCTTTAAGTCTAATTTTTAACTCTTTGCATACTCAAATATACAAAACATTTCTTCAAGTATATTTCTAGAAATTCGTATAAAGCAATGTCTAAACTACGAAAATTCTTTTAATTTTGAACAGTGGCATATACATAATCCTTCTGTAATCGAATGAAGGAATATTTCATTTGAGGTTTCCACTAAAATTTTAAAAAAAAGTAGGGGAAAAAAGTTATTGTAGAGGAAAGGTTTGCGGGTGGAAAAACATTTTAATTTATCATTAATTAAAATGAGAATTACATAAATATATACATTATAATCCATTTATTTTCGAACTCTCTGAAGTATTTTTATTTTTATTTTAAAAGCAGCTTCGAACTTTCAGAAAGTTCAGTGTAATACAAATGGTTCATAGCATCTAGCTAAAGATAAATAGAAGAAAACAGTAGATATGGTGCTTTCATAAAGTGAAGTGAAGATAGAGAAGTTTCCGCTGCAGTAGTACACTGGAATATTTATCTATTGTTATATTGTTACGTATTACACACTTCAGCAAGCTGAGTTACTTTCGTTCGGCCGAGGAAAGAATATTGTAATGTAAAAAAAAAGTACTACAAGAATGTCCGTAACTTAGCTGATAACAAAATGGCCGAAGTACTGTCAGTGAGTTTCCAATAGGTAATAAAATATTCAGGAAACAAGATGGGATCACAAATACTTAAGTCTTCTTCAGAATTGACTTGGAAAAGTACTTGAATGGAAGAAGGAAGATCATTTTATTTTCAAACGTATTTAGTTTAGGTTCTGAACATGTAAAATAATGTTTGACAAGTTATACAGTGAGATTGAAAACAACTAAATTTTATCTTATCTTATAAAATGTCATCTGGAGAATATCATAAACTGAATATCATATTTTGGCTATATTGGAAAGTCTTATTAAAGAGATAAATTTATATTATGTTATATGATTATGAACTTAAAAGTTGTTCTGAAATAATCATGCTTAAAATCAAGGGGATTTAGAACAGCATCTGAATATATATATATATATATATATATATATATATTAGAGCACAATTGTATTGCTGCTTGACTGTCAAGAATTGTTTAATCAATTGGAATACATTTTTTATGTGAGTGTTTGATTTTTTAATTGAGGAACATTAATTAAAAATGATTCTAAAATAATTAGCATATTAATATATACTGATTAGTAGGTTTGGTACCTTAGAGGTAGCATGCCTTATTTAAAAGCTCAAGGTTGCGAGTTCAACCCCGGCTGGAGTCGATTGATTTTCTGGATATTAAAATTGTAGGCACACGTGTCATATGATTATGTGGCATGCAAAAATCCCTTGAGTATCAATTTGGCTCTGGTACTCTCAGCAAAATTAAATCATGGCAAAATTTAGCATCCGACGACAGCTTGAATTTAATCTAATTTGCGTGTCAAAATTTGATAGCGAGAGCCACCACTAGGTGCCACGATGAAATGAATCTCCCGTTTGAGGACTTTCCATGTCCGTGAAGGCTTGGTTGCCAAAATGTAGCCCATTTATGGGAAAATATATATATTTGTAATTTATATGAAATTTTAAATGCGGTAAAGCCTTATTACTATATGGTTACATTCACTTGCAAACGAAATGTAAATGTTCATTAAAGAGATTTATAATTATGTAATTTGTTTCTCTTATAATTTTATTAATATTTAAAATACTTGTGTCTTTGTACGTGTAGTGAATTATACATTTTTTTCAAAAATTAAAATATGATAATTAATGCAATATGTTTTCGTCATTTTTATAACATGTTTTTTTTTAATTTTTTATTTCAATTTTTATTAGAATTAACACATATAATATATGTTCCAAATTTCATAAAAGATTATTCTTAGGATTCTATTTTATTTTCATTTAATAATCCATATCATACATCTTTGGTTAGTTACAACAAGAAATTAAACATTACAACCTAGATTCAGTAAAATAAATCTCAAACTTCCATAGTAAATTTATTCTATTGCATGAGGTAAAATATATTGAGTACTCTACAAGAGTTTGAACTCTAAATAAAAATAATGAAACAAAAGAAGTTGAAATAAATGTAAAATGGCTTTTTACAACAATTCTTCTCTTTACCGTATTGTTATTTCAAAAGCATTATAAAGATTATTTTGTATACGTTCAGGAAAAAATTCCTGTTAAAAATTGTATCAACAATATAAATGTACTGATATTAAAAGCAAATATTCTAGTGTTTGATGATAAAACTTTGAAATGAATGACAGAAATAAGTGTAAATGATTATCCTTTTTATATTCCTCAATACATAATCACGGGATGACTTGGTTTCATCCCTAAATAATCACATATTAATCATTCTGTTAACCAGTGGCCACTGAGTAATTTAAGTTTCACAAACCAATTACATGGTAGACAGTGTTTTTTTAAGGCGTTGGAAGTTTTATGTTTATTCAAAATCACGTTGACTTCATTTAGTATTTTATTTCTATTATTTTAATTATTAATAATAATTATTAATAAATATATACGAAATCATCTTAACTTTTCCAATAACGGTCTACCATTATAGCTCCAATTTTAAGGATTAACTGATTAATGTTTGTTTGTGATCCATAAGCTAAAGACCTCTACTGCTGTAGTAAGAAGAATCATAACATTACAGAAGCTTTGGAAAAAATATATTGACCTATATTCCAAAGCTAGTTAAAAATGACAGGGAAAAAGGCGCATATTTAATCAATAGTTTCAACAAATTTAAACTTCAATAATTATTTACACATATTTATAATTATTTCTCAAATTGTCAGATTTTTAATGTAAATGAATCAGAGAAAGAATGGAAGTGAAAATATTTCCAGGTGAAGTACTCTTATTTTTTTCCCCTAAAAAGATAAGCTAAAGAACGGCGAGCCTCCAGGAACTTTGTCCAGATAATATTTACCATTTCTGTGCCTTTTATTCATGCATGTGTTACTTACCTATAACAAATGTGCTCATGCCCTCTGGATGTCACGTTAGTAATTCTTTGAGAATATGGAATTGCTATAGATGAATGCATGACTACAAGTAAGGGATGGACACAATGATAATTTTTCTTAGTGACGGCAAATTACAAATGTTATGTTTATGTTATGCACGAAATAATATAATACAGAGCGAATAATTTGAAATATACAAAAAAAAAAGCCTTGTTTCAAAAAATCATTTATATTTTTTTATAATTATATGTTTTCTTATAGATTTCATCAGTTCTTGTAAACAGACATATTAATTGGTCCATAATCAAAGCCGTATTGTTTAGTTTGGGGAGAGAATAATATCTATATTAAAGTTAAGATCAGCATTTTTATCATCTGTATTAAACATGATAAAAATCCTGATCTTAACATTTTTATCATGTATATATATATAGTTCCATTTATACGCTTTTGCAAAATCACGGTTCCGAACGTAGTCGGATACCTTAAATACAGCAGTATGAACAATATTTTGTGATGAATAGAAACATGCAATTAACTGTATTAGAAATAAAGAATAGTGTTCATTTCAGCTTACAACAAACCTGTTATCTCTGCACATTGGATCTTTATCTTTTTGTCACAGCAATATTATATATTTTCCCAAATACTACTTCTCGTTACAAGCTTGAAGAAATTTTATCTTTGAAGAATGAATGAGTAATAAGGCATAAACCTATTTTAACTTTTTGAAAAGGGCTTGTTTTTAGAAACCAGAATTTCCTTTAAAGTAGCAGAAGAAAAAAGTTCTTTATAAATGTGAGAAGGAAACTTAGGGAAAAATGGAATAAAATGGTCATAAATATATTGAAAATCACCAGTTCCTAACATAAATGCTTGAAAAATAAATTTTAAGAGCTTTGAAACAAGAATGGTTTAGAATACTGAAATTAACGACTTTGAGAGGGGAAACATATTGCTTACCCATACAACTGACTAAAAAAATTGCTTGCGCGACAAACTCTTACCCATGCACAACTATTTCGTTGAAGATACAGAAAAATGCAAAGGTTGTTTTAGCATTTGAAAAGATATTTTTAATGTGATTGGTGTACAAATTAATTTCTTAACCACAATAATATTATTTGCCTTGCTCGCAATTAAATAGAATTTCAGACGATTCATAAAGATTTTTTACATAATGTGTCAATACTTTTATAATAGTAAGAAATAACCATTATTTTTAAGAAACGAGACTATTGAAGAATTTAGTTTGATAGGGATAGAGATAAATAACTACATAACGATGTCACCGATGTAAAAAGTTTTGTTATTGGTGTACAAAATAAGGGGAATTTTCATTTTTAGTCAGACCTCAGTAAGTAATGCAATCACAGTATCGTTACATAAACGTATGCATTTTTTGAGATGCGCATTTGCAGAAAAACAGGTGGCCGCGGTAGCAACACGGAAAACCCCTGGTGTAGCTGAACAGTGCGATGTTTATGTTCGCTCACTCACTTGGAGGAAAATAGTTTGTAAGCACAATTGTCAGTTTTAACATTTCTTGCATTATATCGTACCAACTCTTTTTTCAATTCCTACTATTAGTTCCCTCTCTCCCAATATATATTTATTTATTTATGTATATCGTGTTCAAATTTTTAATCGTTGATAAAATACTTTTTATTCATCCACTGAAGTTTAAATACAATTTTAAACTTGTAGTGGATTACACTTGATGCTACTACAGTTTTTTTCAAATATTAATTCATTGATTAAATTTTATTTTTAAATTTATTTTGTGTTATTTCTGACAAATTTAGATTCAAATGCAACAAATGGCACGAGTAAGTTTTTCTAACGAAGCAAGAATTGACTTTATTATTTTTTTTTTAATATTACTTGTTTGATTGCAACATTCAAAGAGAAATACAAAATCCAATAGTTAAAAGGAGTAACAACCAACATTTTGGATAGTGGAATAAGATAGCAAACCTTTCAGAGATTCCTTAGTCCAAATTGTTACTAGAACAGATAAAATTAAATTAAAATTCAATTTTGGATACTTAGAAGTTAAAAATGCTCAAAAAAATTGTGTGTGAATTCTTATAAAAGTACATAATTTGCTCATACAGAATTTTTTATTCCTAAGTTTACATGTAAGTTATGGTTATATGTCAGGAACGAATCCATCTATCTTTCAGTTTGCAGAGGATTGCTGACATCTTGGAGACTGTTTCAGACAATATTTATTTATATCTGTGTATATAAAAGACAACTCAAAACCAACGTTTTCAAAATCAAAGGGAAAAGATTTCCCCAGATTTTATTCTCTCCAATATACTTACAAATATATTCCATTGAGAGTTAATTTTTTTATTTAGTGAATAAAATTTGAATTTAAAAAAATACAAAATAAATAAAGTTTAAAAAATAATATTTAAGACAAACAATACTCATCTCATATTCACAAATTGTTTTTACTCAAGTATTAAAAATTGTACATTACTTATTCGATAAGATTTTCTTTCTGTTTAATATTAGAAACAAGAATATATTGCATATTGTCCATGGCCTTACTATTTGGTGGCTATATTATTATTAAATAGTCTCTTATCTGTATTCCCTAAATGTAAAACTCCAATGATAATTAATGACGACTCCCTGAAAGTTCAATTATGTGGTCTGATAAACTATGACGGAGAAAAATCGTATCTAAAATGTTTTGTGTTGTATAAAAAGGTAGAAAATAATCAAATGTTTCAATTTATAAGTATAAATCTCCAAAATAAATCTATGTACAAGTGGTTATATTATCAGAGGTAAGTTATATGGAACGGTTATATATCTAAAACGGAAAGTTGATCCTCAATCTAAACTATGACTCAAAGCAAATATTTTCCAAATTTGAAACAAAAACCGTTCTGTTGATACAATATGAAATCCATCACACACACATTTACTGAATTCTTTAAAATATCCATTTCAATCTATTTGGTTCTACTTTTGACACTCATCAGCGCTTATGCTTATGAAAATATATAAAAAGGAAAACATTGTGTGCCCATCTATTTATGACAAGGAATTTGAAAAGATTAGAACAAATAGTCTCGAAAATATAAGACAATTTTATTTTTTTCTTTTATCAAGCTTTTATTATATATATTTTTTACATTAAGAATATTGAAAAAGATTTAAATTTTGTTCCTAACAAATGATTTTTGAAACATAGAACAAGAATTTTAGAAAGTGAAGAGAAAAATATACATGTGTGTATTTATTTTTTAAATGAAATATTTATTTAATGACAAATATTCTCTCTTTATATATATATATACTTGTAAATAAAGCAATTATCAACTTTTTTGATATGGTGAAAGATGTGTGGGAAGAATGAATGTTTAATAAAGCAACATTTTACTTTTCTTCGTTTTTGAAAAAAAAAATATTCAAATCTTTTTTGAATATATAGTTTTGTATTATCTTATCAAGTATTTTAATTAATTTCGTTCATAAATTTAATTGTAATCAACATATTAATATGTATAGTTAAGAACAATATTAATCAAATGTTTTACTTCAGATATATTTGAAGTAACATATTAAAAACATAGCCAATTTGTAAATGTAATTTCATACTTCGATATAAATTTTTCCAAAATTTTTGCTTTCAGTATACTTAATAAAGGTACATAAATAATGTGAAATAGAAATTAAATGAATTTAATATGTTTTTACTCATTTGGTGAAAAGTAAAAATTATACTGAAACTAAATAATACTTCAAAAAATTCTATAAGTATAGATATGTTATTTAATTTTTAAAAACACTTTTAATATCTATATAGCTATATATATATATATATTCAACACTTATCAATATAAATTCCACCTCAAATATTATTTACAAACAGAATCTCAAATAATGAATGCCCTGTTTTCTGATGCACTTCAATGTTTCGTTGTGGTTCCTAAATGAATCAATTGGATAAACCGCTAATGTATTAGTTATTGTTAAAATTAGCTAGCCTATTTCAAATATTGTACAAATTTACTTCAATTGCGTATGAGATAATCGCAAACACAATTATTGGTTCTGAAAGCAGAGGAGTAAAGATATATGTTCTTTGGCCATTCTAAGATGAACCATTTGTTCTAAATGCTCACATAACGGTGATAAACTTGCGAATCGGTATAAAACACCTCATAGAGTGTTATTATATCCTGAAATATTTTAGATTAACGTTCGTGATGCTGAATATCTGTTAAATAGTCTGAAGTATTTAAAGTATTCATTATTCTTTCAGAGATAATAGCGCCATTCCTATCAATTGAACTCTTAGTTAAATCCAAAAATATACCTCAGAATGTACTTCAAACAATTCAACTGATTAAAATTACTTTGGGAATAGTGTTTTTTTCGCTGTTGCTATACGAAAGCTACAAATCACGTTTGAAATCCAGAGCTATAAAAATAGTGAATTATGGGAGTTTAAAATAGCTATCTAAGTGCCCCGAGTGCACACACAAAAAAAAAAAAAAAAAGAAGCGCGATACGCATTTGAAAAGCCATAATATTGTTTTTGTTCATTTTGTTTTTACAAAAGTTTTACCGTCCTTATTGCGGCTAAAAAAGGCTGAAAATTTGCTAGTGTACACTGTAAATGTCAGCCCCCCCTTCAGAGTTTTAACAGAAGGGAATTAGTCGCTCCGAAAACGGTGTCATTCAACCGTGTAGTAAAGGACAGTTTCGCATCACTTTTTTTACAGCCTAATCGAAATAGTTCTCCTCAATACTTTCACGTTAATTAGTTTTAAGCGCTACACAAATTTATTGTGCTATTAACGAAAACTTAGAAATGTTCTCTGTGTGTATATTATTCACTTTATCGTTAATCGAGCTTTGAAAGGGTTTATGCTTTTTTTTCCTGTGAATTAATGTAAGATTAAAATGGGACGAGCATCTTTTTTTTTTAATGTTAATATTTTATTAATATCTCTTTATGCGATATTTGAAGATTATCATTTGGTTTGAATAGCTTAGAGAATAATTTTGAATCCTTAACATAACTCGTTCTTTCATGTATAACCTAGAAACCTTCTAAATAGATACAATGGAACTGATGTTTAAAATATGTTTAATTTTTATATTACTTTTTCAGTATTAATAACATGTATTGCAGTTCTTCTCCAGTAGCTCAACATTCCTAGGTGGGCCCTGGTCTTCTCCAGAAGTCTTATCCAAGCATCTCTAACTATAGCAACTCTTTTAAAGTTTTCAAACCTTAAAATAATAAGATCTTTTTCTATACGAGCAATCCATCATAGCGGGGGTCTGCCTCTCTGTCTATATCCCATGAGTTTTTCCAGTGTAATGGGTATTGCAGCTAACATTTAAATTAATGGATATAAAATAAATTTACGCATAGGATTTTCAATTATATTATTGATCTATTTTTTTAGTTTTAGTCGTGCAATGAATATTTGTGTTCTGGAAACTATTAATCAGACAAAATTAATTTTATATAATTTCTATTTAACCATATTTCCCATATCCACTAAACATTAGAAATTTTTTTATTGTAAAAGGTTACTAAATTTTGTAACCTTAACCCTTCTTCGCATCATTATGGAAATTTCCATCATAATATTTAGTGAACCATAAACTGCACAAAATGGGTGTACTGTAAATTTGTAGTTGCTGGTAACTATTGCATGTAATATAGAACGTAACTGTTAAGAAATTCAAGCACCACAGTCATTATAGCGCAGCGATACTCAACCTGTGGCCCGCGGTTCGTATGCGGTCCACCAGGCTTTTTAAAGTTGTTTCAGTCAGTTGTCTCTGAGAAATTCATTTATTTATGAAAATTTAGAGGGAAATTCTTTGATAAAAATCAAATAAATCAATTTTCCTTTTTTGCTGTCGATGTCGTATGGGTACGAATTGATACTTTTTTCTCTGATTAGTGATAATAGACAACAGTGGAGTAGCGACTATTTATGAGTTGAACTAATATTTTTTACTATATTTCATATCTTACACGCGAAACATGTTCGAATATTGCTTCAAGGCGATTGGGAAGTTGACTATTTTGTAGAAAAAAATAATCAAGGTTCAGAAATTGTTTGATTTGTCATTAAAGTGTATTTAAAAAACACCAATAAACAAGAATCGTCCAATGACATTTTTCCGGAAAGATCTCTTTCAAGAGATGATAAATATGCTTTTTTGAATAATATTTACAACAGCAAAAATGCGTTTTGTCAGTGGTAATGTCACAGCAACAACAAAGGCACACTATGAAATTTGTTATATCATTGGTAATCATATGAAACCGTTTACTGATGCAGAAATTGTGAAAGAGTATGGCTGTTGAGTCTAATGCCACCTGTCTGATGTAGTCAGAACGAGGCCCACGAAATTCATTGAGGCAAGGGGCGAGAAGTTCGCCTGACGTTGGCCTAGGCCTTGAGCACCATACAAGTGACAGTACGAATTAGCCTGGCGAAATTCTCCGAAGGTACGATAGATGGCGACACCGTCTATCTCCACCTCCACAATTTTTCCATGGGACTGGAGGCGAGGAAAATATTCTCCAGTACCCTGAACTCGTGATTCAGCCCACCCATTGGACCCATTGATTTAACGAGCACGTACTCCGTGTGTACTCGGAGGGTATTTAGTGGCATCGGGGATCGAACCCAGGCCTTCCGGTTTCTTAAATGCTTCCAATTCAGTGACAAAATTTAAAAAAA
>BMAV01026690.1:222377-243400 GCA_019973955.1 Trichonephila inaurata madagascariensis | reverse complement strand
TTTTTTTATAACTAAACTGAGATTATTATGCTAATAAAGGCGATAATGAGCTGAAAAAGATCTCCTCTGTGTGTGAGTTTCTATTATTTTCTGTGCAATTTACTTCGAATAAACCAGATAATCTGTCCAAAGACATGTGACAGAAATTTACATCCTTATACAGTTGTTTCACTTTTACAGTACGACGAAAATGTTTTATGCTATATGTTTATTTTATGTTATTTTTGTAGAAAAATTTAGAATAAGGGGACACATTGAAGATTACTTGGACTAGCTGGAATGCATTGATGACGAAACCTCTTGCGACGAATACCGTGATGCAGATGAAATAAGAATAATAATAATATGATTTTTTTTTAATTATCATCACGAATAAAAATTATAGAAAGATTTATTATTATTTTATTTATTTCGTACTGAGGTTAACATGTAAATTTGCATGGCGATGGATATATATATATATATATTTCCACATAACACTGCTTTTAAATTTTTATACTATATATTTATACTCTGATTATTTTATAAACATTTTTCCTTTAATCTAGAGCAGTGGTCTTCAAACTGTGTCCCATGAAACCCTGGGGTTTCATGAGTTACAATAAAAAAAATGAAAACATAATTATAAATTTATAAGCAAAATGGATTCAAATTCTCAACGAAGTTTATACAGCAACTGTGTTTTAAGTAATCTTTTTTTTTCCGTTTGTGGAAAAAAATTAAAAAAAAAAAAAATTCCACCTATATTGAAGAAAAGGGGACAACTTATCGATCTGTCAACAGATTCGCGACGTTAAAATGTAAATTAAAGTAAGAATAGCTCCTAAATTTGGTGTTGCAAATTCCTGCAAAATTCAGGATTTCTCATATAGCTGTAAAGAGTGTAAATTATTAAGAACAATATATTCAAATGAAACGTTTTTCTCAACCTGAGTGCCTAAAAAACAAAATTTACAACATCCAAACAAAAAAAAATGAAACAGCAACTAATTTCAATAGACTTAGATTTCAACAGTTTGTGTAGGAAAAGGCAAACATGTTACTAATTATAATGTATGCGTAGATGACTGAGTGATGAATATTAACGCCTGTCCGTTCAGCTACACAAGGGCTTTTGGCGACGGACGACGTAATTTTGAACCATGGTCAAGTGACGTGGACGCGACACCTGAGCTGGCACCCCCTTCTCCTAACTACCATACCAACTTGATTACGTTTCAGCTCTCGATAGATTTAATGTGCATCGCTGCCCTACACGCCGGGTCTTTATTGGTACTGGGCTCGAACTCATGACATACCTGCCATGATCCGATACTTTGACCCCTGGGCTACCACAGCCCCATGTGTAGGTGACACCTGAAGGATAAATTAGTATTATTAATGATTAAATTATATTAACATTATATAAAAAATTAATACTAAATACAATATTTTTTAATTGTCTTAATCATTGTGCATATAGCATGTTGATCATGTTACATATATTGTTTTAAGATAAATTCTTCTAAGTTAGAGAGTGGAATGGGGTTCCCCTCAAACACTTTATTGTTGTAAAGGTTCCATGAATCGAAAAAGTTTGAAGGCCACTGATCTAGAAAATGAATTGTATCATCTTGATTTATACTCATGTCCAAAATTAAGAGCACAAACACAAAATCTAGGAAAACTGATGAACTATTCGCTGTGTTGCTACGAAATTTGGCACAAAAACTTATTATAGTGTGGAAAAGAATATAGCGACATAACCATGCAGAAAAGATTTTAATTTTGAATTGAGATACAGGATATATCAAAAAGTGGAAGATCATGAATCAGCAATAAAGCATTTAACTCATTAAAAGTCTGTCTAATTTGAAGTGTGATCATCGTGCACTGGTAAACAAGCTTCAAAACAAGTTATCATATTGTTTATGAGGGTGCCAATAAATGTTTGGGGCAACAAAGCCCTTTCTTCTAAGAGCTCGACTTTTGTCTCCTAGAGGGTTCTGGGAGGGAGGCTACGCTGAAAATGGTTTTTCCTGGACCATCCCAAATGTGTTTAATAGGAATTAGTACAGCAGACCTCGAGTTATGTGTGTCAGAGCATAGTCGTCCTTAAAAATGTAGTCTGGGCCCATAGCATCTAGAAAAACCTTATGTAGACTTCCAGGTTCTCATCCCTATAGCGTTGTGAGTTGACAATACTCGCATCGAAAACGTACAAGGGTGTACGACTGCCCAATATTATGCTGCAACACACATGGATTCCCTTGCCACGAAATCTGTTGGTTTTTGTTATAAAGGAGGGATACAAGCAAGCATCGCTTCGTCTCCAGAAGAAGATGCGACGAGAATCAATTTGTCTGGGGAATTTCGACTCATCATTGAAAAGAACACACCCCAATTCTTGTGGTGTCCACGACTGATGTTTTCAGCTCCAAAATATCATGTCTGTCCTGTTGGATGCAATCAAAGAGACACACAAAACTGGACGCCGGGGGGAAAGGAAAGTCTCTGCAAGACGACTGTAGAGTGATTACCTGAAAATTCTTCTTCCAGACACAAGCAAGCTGAGGAATGGTTGTCCATCTATGTCGTCATGCGCTAAGGCTAGTAGCTTTCCTATTAAGATTTCGATGCTCTGTAGAGACCTTAGTTGACCTTCCTATTGACAGTACCACTAGTTTGGAATTGATTTCACAGTCGGGAGTCCATTTTCGGGCCACTTGTAGCCATCGAACCACCTCCGCTTGAGACTGGCCATCTTCAAGCCTACCAACGGCTCACCTCAAGGAATCATCTAAACGATTATGAGAAGTCATCCTCATTGGTAACAGACCAGATGGTTTGTTTTAATGCAATATTTACAAAACTGCAGGAAAAAAATATCTTATGCTTAAATGGTCTGAATCCAGTAATTCTGCTAAAACCAATGCTAAACAACATCTTTTCCTAAACTGAAGGTCGATATTGGTCTACCCGTCCTTAAAAATATATAAAATACAAATTCTATCAGTTTTTCTGGTGGTATTTTAAAATTATAAGGAAAATCCTGTTTGTGACCTTAATTTTGGACATGAGTGTATTTAACAAGCAAAATATATCATCCAAAGAAACGTTAAATTTTATAAAAGTATCTGAACAGTTAAAAAAGTTACAATGCCGACACTTGATAAATAATATAAAATGATAACACATAGTTTTTAATTTTATTTTTGCTTCGTAATAGGCATGCATAATCCCGTTGCATGTCTTGCCAAGTGCATCTATGCTGAATAGTTTTTTTTTACTGATTTTGTGATACTATTATTCTTATATATGATCGGAAACTCTTTCATTAATTCAGACAAAATAAGCATTTTATATTTGAAATTCAAATAATATTGTAATCCGACGCAAATTGATTGCATTATAGAAACAAAATGAATAAAAAATAGAATATAAAATGAATATGAGTTTAAAAATAGAAAGTAACATGAAGAAATTATCATAGTGTAAAATAAAAATAAAAATATTTTACTGAGACTACTTTGTTTGCTTTAGGAGCAAGTGAAAATATACATTATTTATTTTTTAAAATGTATACTAACGCTTACAGAATCCAAATGAGGATCAAAATATTTATGAGTATACATTATTATATTATATTAGAAGGACTTAGCTTCTAACCTCAAGATCAGCCAAAGTATGTTTCATAAATAATACATACATTTTGCTTCTTGTGTGAACTTAACTATTATTAAAATCTCCAAATATAATAACGTGTTCATAAAACTAAGTAAGAACTAAAGTTACAATCTTACATGCAGTGTCACAAATGACATAAATACTTTAAAAAAATTTAAATACAAGTCATAGTATAAATCTTGAGTGATAAGTAGTAATTTTGATTTCAAGTTAATGTTTCGTTACCTACAAAATACACACACATTTTGAAAACCCAAACAGAAATAGTATTTTTTTTTTAATATCAAGCAATCTTAGACGTACCATAGTTAATACTATTGACTGGAAATAAACGTACAACAGACATTGTTAATCTCAAGAACTGTGCTTTAAACTAACCACGATATCTTAATGGTAAATATTCTACAGAAGCGAAATAAAGTATCGAACTCTATCTAAAATAATTAATGCTTACTTAACTTTAATAGTCAGATTTAAGGCACAACCAGAAAGGTTTTAACTTCAGGATAAGTTCAGTCATCTGTTTCTCTAAGACGACTTCGTATATAACTTTAAGAGTTTCAATTTAACTCCAAGATCCTGATCACAAAACAACGTATAATTTCCTCTTCACTATTACACTTTACAGTCGCAATTGCATCCTTCTACTTTCGTACTTTAGATCTCTTTAAATAGCCATCTTAATTTACATATCTCAATTCTTTCACAAAAGGCGAAGTTCTCAAATCAATAAAACAACAAATAGATTTCGCAGAGGTTAATTGAAAATGTGTGAGAGCCCACAACAAATCCTTTCTCTTATGTAACTAGAAATATTTGTGGATGTTTAAGAATGAAAAATATAGCCACGTCACAAAATATTTTTAATAAGGAAAAATGTAGAAGTATGAATATCACAATTTGCTTATTTCAGATATAACGTTGCATTCCTTGTGCAACTATTTTCTTCCCGAATAAAAACAAATTATTCTTTGATGAAATATATTTCTCTCACATTTCTCATTAAAATATTGCAATTTCAAAATATTTGTAACATGTTAGAGAGAAATATTTTTTGTATAATGTGTCTTTAAACTTTAATTACATAATACAATCCTCGTACATGTGTGAATTGAAAACATGTAACTTTTACATTTAAATCATATTATTGGAACATTTTCAATCAGAAATACTGTTCTTAGATAGATTCATGCACCAAAGCATTTGATAGGCGTACAATTAGGCGCTTGTGAAAAAATTACATAATAGAGAATTGCTGGATGAATTATTTATAAATTAAAGGGACACACAGAGTAAATTTTCAACTTTATATTTCTTAACTTATATTTCATATTAAAACTATATATAAAAAATATCTATCCATGTTGTTTTGTATGTACCCCTTATTACATTTTTTTTTTCAAAATAACCTTTTTTTCTTGATATTCCTAACAATCTGAGTATTTTGTAGAAATTTTACACCCTCCATTCATTTTAGCTTCTAAAGTTTTTGTGTTTATGCACTTAAGAGATAATTAAAGGATTTAATAATTAACGAGATCGTTAATGCGAAAATTATGAGATAAAAATATAATCACTTTTCTAAATTAATTGAAATTCATTCAGTAAAACTAAGGCAATAATTATTTCACATAAAAATTTGCATACGTTTAATGTATAAATTTAATTAATTTGATGTGATCGATAATATTACAAACATATTTCAAAAGAAGAAATTGCCTTAAGTTAAAAATAATTTAATGTGTGAGTTATAAAAGTTATGAAACATCAAATTAAGAATTGGGATATGCTTCAACTTTCCTTTTGAGACTAATGCTGAAAACTTTGACTACAAAGCTAATTACTTCATTTTTGCATCTAATGATGGAAAACATTCGTTAAAATAATGATGAAGTTTTGTGAGATCCCAGACAACTTCATAAAATTAATTGAGAAGGATAACACCTCTATCTTTGTAGGCTAATGATGAAAGTACTTCTCAGTTCTTCAAGTGTTTATGAAATGTATATTGAGGAGCATAAAGCTATTGTTACTTTTTTTATTAATGTTAGTGAAGAGAGTATATACAGTTGGTGTGAATGTCTTCAGGTTAAATAATGTTATCATTTTTCGCCAGCCATCACTCTAATTGCATAATGAAGTCTAAAATATTGCTTAGGATGATTATTAACACATGAAATAGCAAAGAATAATTTAATTGCTACAAATATTAAATATTCCTCAAATCAAATTTTAAAATACAAGCTTGTAATGTGGTGATCCAGGTTTAGTAAAATTTTGAGGTAGTGAGATATATCACTCAGTTTTAATGAAATTATTTTTTATTTAGAATTTTAATGTAAGTTAACAAGGTATTTTTGACTTTGTACGTATAACTATTGAATAGGTTGTAGTATCGTCGTCTGATTTCTTTAAGTCCAAGATCCAACAAAATAGATGAAATTAGCTTTCTCTTTTTCACTCCTTCCTCGCTGGTCTCCCCTTCAGTTTCTAATCCATCTTTCTAAACCTTTCGGAGACCTTTAAGCCAATCACTGATTCACGTATCTTCAATTCCCTTTCACTCCTGATTGGAAGGAACATGGACTTTTACACGGCACCCTCGGACACTGCTCCAAACACCATTGGATCTTTTCGTACTTGGCCCCTTCTGGTCAACGCTCTGTTATGCACCACATGTTGAAACTTAGATTCAAGACATACACACAGAGTAAAACACATTCTCCTTAATTCTTAATAACACCACTATTGAAAATTTGTACTTTCATTTCTAACAAAAAATCGCACTTTTAAGTCTCAGATACACAGCGACCAATAGGAGAGTTCCGTTGGACGTTCTACCTCTGGCAGCTCTCGCTTTCGTATAAGACGAAGCTATTCCTCCCGGGATCGAAGTAGCCACATTATCACAACAACCAATCAAGGATCTCCTTCCCACCAACGCGGGAAAGGAACAAAGACCACGGGACTTCTCACTCACACACCACGAAACGAATAGCTAATACCCCATTTGCCCTGGCTCTCATTGGCCAAGGGAATTTCAAGTAAAATTTAGAAATTCAGTATCTGTAATCTTGTTTCCCAGCCTTGGAAAAAGTTTTTCGGTAATTTTCTTTATTATCAAGTATTTTAATTTATATTTTAAATTTTTGTTCTTTATCTTTCTGTGTAAATTTAAATTCTTTGAACTCTTTTTTAAAATGGGCAAGTAACTACACTGCTGGTCAACGAAAATGCAACACCCTGAAGAAAGCATGCAAATAACATGAAATTTACAACATGCATGAGTGGAGGTGAGATATGCAAATGATTAGAATTTCTGCTCAAACACACATCATGCAGGCCTGTGGAGCCACCTCAAAGCGCTATTTAAGGCTTGGAGATTCTGACGATTTCAAGTTTAGCACTTGTGTTTTTCTTGTGGTGTTTTCAAAAAACGATCAGTTATGTCTAATAAAAAACAGCGATCAGCTTTTGATTACGTATCCGAGTTCGACAGAGGAAGGATAGTAGCCTGCCAAGATTGTGGATTATCTTTCAGGGAAATCGGTAGTAGTGTTAGACGAAACCAAACAACTGTAATGCGGATATGTGACCGTTGGATGCAGGAGTGTACAACGGACCGACGTAGTCGATCGCATCCACCTCAATGCACCACTTCACGTAAAGACAAGCAAATTGTGCGCATGGCAGTGACGGATCGCTCACTCACATCACGAACCATAGCACAGCACATTGAGTCTGTAACGCCTCATTCAGTGTCTGCGCGTACCATTCGACGCCGTTTACAGCAGAGTGGTCTGTCCGCAAGAAGTCCATTGATTGGTCTACCCTTGACGCAGAACCACAGATGTCTCCGCCGTCACTGGTGCGATGAAAGAAGGATATGGGCGGCAGAATGGAAGGAAGTTGTCTTTACTGACGAGTCACGCATCTGTCTGTCACACCACGATGGTCGGATTCGAGTCTGGAGACACCGTGGAGAGAAGATGCTGAACAACTGCGTTATGCACCGCCGCACTGGTCCTGCACCGGGCATTATGGTATGGGGCGGTATTGGATATCACTCTCGCACTCCTCTAGTACGCATTGCTGATACTTTAAACAGCCAGCGCTACATCTCCGAGGTGTTGGAGCCAGTTGTCCTTCCTTACCTTCAGGGATTGGCCACAGCCATATTTCAACAGGATAATGCGTGACCACACGTGGCACGTATTGTCCAAAGTTTCTTCTTTAATCACCAGATTGGATTGCTTCTCTTGCCGTCCCGCTCTCCGGATTTTTCACCGATAGAAAACATGTCGTCCATGGTTGCTCAAAGATTGACCCAGATTACACCCCCAGCTGCCACTCCAGATCAACGTTGGCAAACGTGTGGAAGCTGCTTAATCTGCTGTACCTCAAGAACACATCCAAAGTCTTTTCGAATCAATGCCGAGGCGTGTGCCAGCGGTGATCTCCAACAATGGCGGCTACTCTGGCTACTGATTCTGGCAGGAATCCCACTTCACAGAAGTCTATAAATTTAATCATTTGATACTTGGTCAACAAGTTATCTACAAAATAAATTTTGTTGTGCTATCTCTTGTCTTTCTAGGTGTTGCATTTATGGTGGCCAGCAGTGTAGTTATCTCGTGCTTTCTAATTCACCAGACAGGAGATAAAAGCCCTGACGGGATATGTGCTCCACCAATCAACCCCAGCTACATAGCAACATGGGCTATAGATTAACATGTCACTCCAATGTTCAATACGCAATTAGTGGCGTTTCCTCCTTCCAATAGTTGACCATCCTTTCCCCACATAAGTAGCCGAGACACTAGTTAAATGAAATAATTGAATGGACTTTTTATCTGACACGGGTGTGGTGTATATGTCATCTTCTTTGAAGGAAAAAGCGATTTAGTACACTTTTTCACCTGGGGTGTTGGGAAACAAAGAACTTGTAGCAAACACCTGGTGAACTAAGAAGCTACGCTACACACTTCTAATAATTCAAACTAACTTAGCATTTTTAATTATGTGTATATTAAAATTAAAATATTGAAAAATTGGGTAATTGTAATATTTATTTGATCTATAAAAAAATAATACATTTTTTGTGTTACGAATAAATAACATGCTTATTAACTTGATAAGGCGACATATTATAACTGAAGCATAGTTATATTCTATATCTGAAGAGCTTACATGCCTTAGGTAAGTAAGTATTTACCACCACGAGATTCCCAAGTGATTTTTTTGTTCCCTGAGTTGGGGAGTGATGTCCTTCGAAGACAGATGACTCTCTTTGAAGATGCATGATGATATTCTTAGTTTTCAATTTTTTTTTCCTGTTATACCAATCTCTGTTTTCCTTCTTTTCTTGTATATATAGTTTTACTTGGGTATCACAAATACATTTGTTTTATGAAAGTTACTGATTGTTTTGCTCAGATTGGTCAAATAATTGAAATAAAATCAACCAATAGCACGATCTAAGTATTGCTGGAACTGGAAAAATAGCATGCTACTTATTGTATTTTTTGCAAATTTTTTTTTGTGAATTAAATTTTACAAAAAAATGCTTCAAAATATTATGTTTGGATCCTTATTTGGGAAAAGTTACTTCGATTATTATAAATGATATTTTCTCTGAATTAATTTATAATAAAAATTCCACATTTTTATAGACAGAATTTTTATCTGGGTTAAATCATAAAACTCAGTTGAGGAAAACTGATGATGAATATTCAAGAACATTTATTTTAAGTATTTTAAATCCATCACATTAACAAGTCCTTAGTTTAAATTTAGAAAAGATCGTTTTTAAAAATAACTATGAAATCATTCGACAAAATCTCTGAATTAATTGGTTTATGAGCTACTTGTTTGGATTTAATTTTAACCTACAGCATGACCCTGTTCACCAGCCAACATGCACATAAGATGTATTTTTTTTAAATAATTAATTTCTTTTAATTATATAAATCTTTACAAAATAATTCTTTATTTTACACTTCAATTTTCAAAAAGTATACATTGTGGATAACTTATGTCCGCAAAGATTGTAGGAGCCAAGTCGACATCGTGAAAGATCGAAATAACTTTATTTCGACTCATTTCAAAATATACTTGGACACCGATTTAACGAGCCCATTTTCAACAAATTTCGAGATTTAACGGAATTTTCTTCTCCCCCAATAAAGATGAAAGAAAAAGCCTGTATTTAATGATTAATAAACCCGATTTTTAGTGATTATTTCAACTGCTGAAAAAAAGATTTTTGTTATTAGTTTGGATTAAAAAAAAACATGGAATTCTTTTCGAATGATGTATATCCCCTTTTTGTCCAGAACTAAAAAAAGAAGAAAAAAAAAACTTCTGTTGCAAGCAGCAAATTTCAACGGGAAAGGGTGTTGCCCATTGTTATATTTTATAGTTTCAGATTTTGAATAGGATACCAAATTCCAATCAAAACTATTACATTTTCTAACGCTTTACATTGTTTGGAAAACTGTCAAAATATACTTCATGCAGCAGGATATAAGTGTGACGAAATATTTTCTTCTCTGATTTAAGTCCAAAAAGACCTCCTTTGAGTCAGAAATCAAAAAGATTGTCAAGCATTTATTAGTCAGTGTTTTATAATTTCCAATTAACTCATGCGTAATGATTCCCTGATAGTACTTTTAGATGCTGAATAAAAAATACGTCATCTATAAATATGAATATTTTTGTCTAGTTCCTTTTTGTAGAATCTCCTAAAAGTAAGTAAGTAAAAAAAAAAAAAAATATTAAAAAAAAAAAAATAACAAAAAAACCCCCCAATATATTACCAAAATATATTACGAATAATCCCGATTTAATGAATAAAAATCGGTCATTCATCGGTCTCTATGAATTCTTTAAATCGGGGTCCGAATGTATCCGTAAATTATCTATGAGAATAGAACAATTTCCACTATTGAATCCTAACCATTTAATAACAATTTGCACTTATCTCTTAAACGAAGACTTAAAGCAGCTATCCCAAAGGCACTTGCTATCTTCTTTTAAACTCACGACTAAGACAATCACTCACTGTGTGACTATGAAACACTTATAATACTACCCACAAGTATTTTAGCATTTCACCACATTATATCTGATTCACTATCTCTCCTTTTTCTCACTTCAGATCAATTTATTTTCATGACATATACAAATAGTAATATCTTAATATATATCACGGTTTTTCCCCAAGTCAAACAGCATCATATCAAACCCGCTGCATCAGTATTAAGTATTGCTACAGGTATTGGTGTTTTAGGAATTTATACTGAGAAAAAATAGTTAGTTTCTAAGATATATGATGTTTTTATTCTGCTGCGAACCTAAAAAAAATGGCTAGTATTATTGAAAGCAGTTTGAAAAATGGCCTTATTTTTGCGAAATCCTTTATTAAAAAAGAGCTTAGTGTTAGAGGTAAAACTAGAGTGCTTCTCTTGTGTGTGTAGATTATATTACAGGAGGCCGGATATATTGCTACACTAAAAAAGTTTCAAATGAGAAATAAACTGATATATATACGATATAACAAGCTAATATTTATAAGATACGAACGAAAAAGAACACTAACGAATTATTTTTCTTTCTTACCTTTTTTGAGAATAGCTTTACTATAAAGAAAACAAGCTCGATTTCAATTTTTATATATATATAAGCATAAAATATATATTATATATAATACTTTTATATTATTATAAATAATAATTTAGAATATATAGAAAATTTACTATATATATATATAATAAAATTTATTATTATTATATACCATATAAACATTTTTTATTAAAAGATCCTGATAAAATATATACACTGTTGTTTTTGAAAAATACAACATCATGAAGAAATCATAAGAAAAAATTAACTTTGCAGCACATATCAATTATAGGATGTTACATAAAATAGTAAAGTTTCAGAACCACCGCGCATGCGTGGCGTGCTCAGCGCCCTCTGAATTGGTACTGAAAGCGTATAAATAGAGGGCTGTAGAGGGGCGTTGAAAATAGTTAATGATTATTTGTTAGTGGTGAACGTTTAGTGAGACCTGAGTGTGCCTCCGCGACGAATAAAGAAGAAATTTCAACAACTTATGGAGTTTGAACGGGGAAGGACTATAAGTCTTTGAGAGGGTGGATTTCCTATCGCTCAATAGGAGCTCGTGTGCTGCGGAATAGTTCCACAGAGTGATGCGAGTTCGGAAGCAGTGGACCGACGAGCACCGAACAACTCGAAAAACTGGCATTGGACGACGGAATGTGAGGTCAGCGCGTGACGATCGGCACCTGCTCCACATGGCGGTGAATGACAATACAACTTCCTCCAGACAGTTGGCAATACGTTGGTCTACTGCTACAGGTGTAGTATCGTCAGCTTCGTCAATTCGTCAACGTTTGCTGCTCCGTGGATAGATCGCAAGAGTGTCCTTATACAGGTTCCCTCTTAAGGCAAACCATCGACGGCCTGCATCTGCAATGGGCTCATGAGTACAGAGCCTGGCAAGCTGATTGGGCACCAAGTTGTCTTTTCAGTTGAATCACGCTTCAATTTGTGGGACCATGATGGTCACTTTCGTGTTATATGCTATGCAGGTGAACACTGCCTTCCAGAGTGAGTTATTGAACGACATAGTGGCCTAACACCCGGAGTTATGGTTTGGGGTATCATTTCGTATCATGGACGATCCAATTTGCTACGAATTGAGGGTCATCTCAATAGCAACAGGTACGTCCGTGAAGTGCTATAGCCCGAAATCGTTCCCTTCCTTCAAAGCATCCTGGAACTATCTTGCAGCAGGATAATGCACGCCCCCATGTCGCAAAGACTGCTCGAGACTTCTGTTCAGCCCAACACATGCAACTTCTTCCTTGACCTGCTTATTTGCAGGATATGTCGCGTACTGAGCACGTGTGGGATTTGGTTGGTCAGCGTCTCGTTCGTGATCTGCGTCCTGCAGCTTCAAAAGATGAACTTTTGCTGCTCATAAAAGAAAATATGGAATTCGCTTCCACCAGCAGACATTCAAAATCTGTTTGACACCATGCCACGTCGTATAGTAGCACTTATTGCAGCGCGTGATGGCTACACCAAATACTGATTTCGGACACTTAATATTGTTTTTTTGCTTTGAAAATTTCGTCATTTATTTGTACTAATACAAGCCTTTTGTGCATTAAATTTCATTTAATTCTGAAAATTCCTTTATGGTGTTGCATTTTTTTTTTCAAACAGGCGGTTTAGATGTGTTTTTTTTTCCACATTGAAGTTTTACAGAGAAATTTAATGATAGTTAATTGATATCTGTAAGTAAAACTATACATAAGAAATAATTTTTTTTCAGAATTAATCTTTTTTATTAGAAAATCAAAATATGATCCACAGATTTTCCAATTAAATTAATCTTAAATTATCTATTAATTAATAAGAAAGATGGTTATAGAAGTAAGAAATGACAAAGATTTTTATAAAAATAATATTTTAATAATATATATCATACACACTTGAATTAAATTCCAACAAGATTACATGAAATTAATCTGAACTTGATGAAACTTATTGACAACTAAAATGGATTAAATGTATCACGAATGAAACTTTATTTAATGTACCAAATTCCCTTATATATTTTATAAACATACTTCAATGTTTCACACATTTTACGTAAACTTTTCATTTAATACGTATTTAATTTCCCCCAAGTGTTATTCTTAGACTTAAAAAAATATTTGTCTAACGCTGAATTAATTCTATTCAGTAGGGTTTGAATCATAACAAAGGCAAAATGAGACAGTCAGTGTTTCGGAAGAGCAAACAAATATATAATACAATTTATAGGAACAGTGGTGTAGTTTTGATTAGAATTTACTACTTTCTTAGTAACAATTATAGAAGAAACGGAAAAGTGAAAGTGAGTCCCAAATTAAAGTATTATTCTTAGGAATATAGCCATTATTTCAGCGCACATATTGTTGCTTTACTTTTCACCTTACTTGGTTGATAAAACTTAATGACATTATTAATTGTAGAGGTCAATAATGATTGTTAATTTACGCTAATTATTGTTTATGTATATATTTGAACGGGCAAAAAATATTATTTGCCTTAGCTTCAATTCATCAGATTCCATAAAAACATTATAATAGATTGATAAATAGTAAGAAAACACAATTAAAGCTGCAAAAATATCAGATTTTTCTCAAAGTACAAAAACCATTGTTTAGATTTAAAAAATACTTTTCATTTTTGTCTCACTTGCTTTAAGTCAATTCGAGGAATGTTTTTTTCACCTTAATGCACTATAAAAATATTTCTCCCTTAAAGTTTTTTTAATCCCTTTTTTTTAAAAAAAATGATTTTTGTTTTTTATTTCCCTTGTAGAGAAAATAACAATAACTTGTATAAATAATATGTAAATAATAAAAAAAATGTCATTTTAAACAAAATAAAACATTTATAAAACAAAGTTCGGTTAAAAAACTCGAATAAAAAATTCAAAATTTATTTTTGTAAAGCATTTCACCCTTAAAAATAGTTTCTAAATTTGTTTTTTTTTCGTATTTATTTTTACAAAACTGTATGCTTTCAAAAACCATATTACTCTCATTGGCTTAAGGAATTAATTTATTGACTTAGAATGCTACATCTGTGAGCGCTTTGATAAAAAAAAATGTTATTATGTAATCCAGTTTTTTTTTATTAAAATTATATGTTACGCTACATGCATCCGTTTTTAATATAATTCGGTTTTATTCATCAAATGCTTTGAAAAATTGTATTGAACTTTATTCTAAAAACAGTACAAGAATTAAGATTTAAATTTAGGAAAAAAATAAGTAATTCCCAGTCTTTTTCAAGAGTAATTAATTCATTGTATGGTAACGGTTTTTGTTCACAATAATGTTTAAATTAAATAAATATAGAGGTAAAGAATGTAACCTGTAACTGTGTGTGAAAAGCAGTAAAGACTCCATGCAAGTCTACATTCATAGCATTCACAGCCTTTTGAAAACTGAATATTTAAGGTTCTATGCACATTAAAATATATTTTACAGAAAATAAAAAGATAAAAACTTTTGTTTTCTTAATGCTTCAAAACCCCACACAACAATAATATACAACATAAACACCAGTAATACAATAAATTGGTTGTTACATGAACTACGTGACATTGAACATGCAACATATCAAGAATCAGTGGGTAGGAACTGAATAAACTCGACAAACAGAACGAGTCATTAATCATTAATTAAGTAATGATTATCTTAGAATGATACTTGTAATACAGAGTGTGAATAACCTAAGCCAAATAGGCTGCAGGACCATCATGAATGACGATACACGAAGCAACATGTCTTGGTTAGAAATAACAATGCAAGTATGGATGACATCTCAAGGATTGTTACTTCATTCCCTAATACCCATTTTCCACATTTCGTCTTCTGAACGAGGAAATGGTAATGCGTGCAAGCGGAAAAAAACTCCAATCATGTTCCGTACATGTTCCATTGGTGAGAAATCGGGAGAATAATGTGGTTAGGTTAGGCAAACATCTGTATACTTTACGGAGCATATTAACTGATACGTATAATGTGCAATCGGGTATATTCTTTCTGGCAAAGGACACTTGCCCTCCCCTGGGGAATGTCAAAGGTCACATCACTTCATCCACGTGTTGTTAGGCCTTCATAAAGCCTTCAATACAAACAAGAAGTTACTTGACGTACGCGATGATGCGCCAAATCGTACTACCACTGGTGAGGCATCCCACAGACGTGGCTGGATTAAACATGTAACCATGTTGACGCCACACTCGCACACTGAAACTATCAATTAGACAAACAGAAGTCTGACTTGTCTGAGAACACAACCCTGTCCCATTCAGTCGCTCACCTTGCTCTAAATCGGCACTATTGCATAGCAAGTCGTCTGTTCTGTGGGCCAATGACAGTTTTCTTAATGGCCTACATGAAAGAAGGGCACTAGCAACCAGTCAACAGGTGATGACTAAAGTAGATATGAGAGTATCAAGGTTCAATAGATGTTACAAAATGGCAGCAGAATTGGCATGCGAAAGTATCATGGTTTGTTGGTAAATGTATCGATCAACGATTCTCAACGTAACTCTGGTTCCACTGACATCCATCAATTTGCTGCATTTTCTTTTTCTAAGCATATTTGCCACAACCGATGCACCGAAGACATGACATCTACGTTATCAAATGAAATTTAACGTATTGACTTACCTGCTCTTCTCAGTTCTTTCACCATACCACTCTTAAAATCGTTTGTTTTCTGGTAGTAACTGCCTCTTTTTAAGGTTGCCTGATATTATCTACTATTGCACGTGTCTTTTAAGACAAGAAAACGATTTCCATAATGATTTTCAAAATAATTTTTATGGCTGTGCATGTAAAAAAAATGGATAGCATAATTAAGTAATTCCACAAAGATTTTTTCATAATTCATCTTTTTTTTATCTACTGAGAGTAATTATATATTAGCTAGGGAGCTGTTGTTTTGTGACGTATTCACAGCACAAAACTGAGAGAGACTTATATTGAATGAAAAGATTCAACTAAAGGAAAATAAAAAATATTTAGATTTTATTTTCCTTCAGTTTCATCAGTGTAAGCTTTTATATAGTATTAATTCAAAGAAATGAGTTACTTTGTCTTTGCAAAAAAAAACATTTATATTTTAAGAGCTTCTGCAATGCACACAAAATTGATTAGTTTCATTCATTAAATCACCTCTCGAAATAATATTTTTTAACTTTAATTATACTAGAATAGCTAAAAATTATCAGATGTTTGTTAATTTACGAAAAAGGTATTTTAAGTAGAAAAAATATTTTTATTTGAAGTTTTACTATCCTTCAATCCCAAAAATATATGCAGGCTCCAAAAAAATGAAATATAATATATTTTATGCAAATATACATTGACCTTTGAAATGAAGGGGAATGTTTAAATTACCTAAATTTAAATTCAAGCAAACTCTTTAATTGTTCAAGCACAATTCAAATAAATTGAAAACAGATTTACATAAAACTAAATTATTCCTCATATTCTAGTTTCAGGCGAATATGTCATGAATTTAAAAGCGATTTCACGTCCATCTAGTTATTACCATTAATCATTCCAATCCCTTTATCATTGTCAAATATATTCTGTGATGTTTTCAAAATTCTCTAAAAGCAGCATTGAGAAGTAGGAAAGCTCATAAATCATATATACCCTTAGGCAATGAAGAAGAAAAACAGAGCCGTCGAATAAAATGAAATTGATCCTCTTTGAAAAGTTATTTTACTTATTTCCCCCTCTTTTCTAGTTATACAATTTACTGCAGAGAACGTACATTAAAACATGAAATATATTAAAGACTTGTGGCATATTGGCAAATTTAAGGGCTTATTTGAGATGACCCATATTTTTTATTTGAACCGGGAGTTGCGTCTTTTGGATTCAAGGAATAAATATTCAGAGATAATTAAATTAAATGTGATTAAATAAATTTTGAACCCAAGTTGTAAATATTGTTTTGGAATAATCAGTCACATGCATTGGCAAAATTCTATTTTAGTGTAAATGTAATGCTTCATGTATTGCGATACGTATAAATTGTTTTATATTACAATTTTGAGCTATACACAAAAAGTATCATTTGGAGAAATGATACAATATACATGCGGAATACAACTAAACTCAATAGTACATAACATATGTATGTGTGTTGAAAGTCTTTCCTCAATTTACTTTTGAATATGGTCTTAAATCTGATGCAAACTGTAATTATTTAAAGTCTAATGCAATACCAAAATGCACTATCACTAACTAAATTTTTTTCAGTTAAAAAAGATGCTAGTTTATAAAAACATTTTCGAAACATTCATTGGATTTAAAAAATATTTTAATTCGAAAAAATGTTTTCAATAAATTATCTATATTTGAAGGTTTTATTTCTAATATTAGGTTTATTTCTGATTTATGTTCTTGATTTCTGATTTTATTTTTCGGATTCTAGTACCTCTGACGATAAATGTTCATTATAAGAATTATCATGAATTTGCATTACAGCACATATATTGGGCAATTCAACATTGAGAAAGGGGACGAAGCAGTGTAAAGATCTGGAGCATGTGTTTTTGGCATGATTTGGGTTTATTCACATTCCTATGTAAGGTAATCTCAATAACTATACATTTTTATCCACCTTAGCTGATCAAGAACACCTCTGTATGGCAATTGCATATCTTGACAAAGATAGCGTTTTTTAACAGGGCAATTCCTTATACTTTGTGGCTAAACTTGTACATGGTTTGAGGAGCATGAAGACAATTTTCGCTGAATACTGTGGCACCCAAATCTCCTCTAGATCTGAATCCCTGTTAAAATCTGTAATAATATCTGTATCATTATTTCAAAGAGCAAGATCTGGAACCTTGGAATCCTTACGAGTTAAACAAAGCTTGATTGTTCTTATAGTCAAATATTCTAGTGGTCCTACAATTTTGGTTAATGTGCAAGATGATCTTAAAAATGTCCGTAACTCTTATCTCTAAAGTTTATGGTATCGGAGGAATTGTGTTGAGCTTTTTTTCAGAACGTCTTTACCCCTTAGAGTCACTTGTATGCCTCCTATAAGGCAGTGGCTCCCAAACTTGCTCTTCCCAGTTTTTATGACAAAAACTTGACCATGCAATCAAAAGGAAAATAACTCTATTTTAATGTATAATCGAAACACTACAAATTTATCTTTGACGTCCAGATTGATAAATGATGATGTAAAAATAAAATATAAATAAAACATTGTGATATCTTATCTAACTAATAATGTTTATATTAAAATAATGTTACGAATTTTGTGTAAATAGTGTAAATAATTTGAATGTGGGTGTTTAATGCATTTATATTACTCTATGTTATATTTATTTCATGTTGAAATTGTACTATTCACAAGCGATGCCACCCCTAACGTTATAATGGCGATTCATTGAGAACATGGTGAAATCTTAGCGGTAGAGCTAAGTTGTCATAATTTTTGGCGACCAAGTTGGCGACCAATTTGGTGACCATTTTGGCGTCATTGGTTACCATGTTGGCGAATTTGGAACCTTCTGGATTCTTCTAGAAAGTATTGGATCTCTCCATTAACGTCACGCTCAATGACACGAGCGTTTATATTTCTGGAAGTTTCTTCTGCGCCTATAAATAGGAGTACCAGACGCAACCAGTCAGTCTGATTTTATCCAGCGAATAGTGAGAATTGTTTTGACTAGCGATTAGCTCGGCAGTGCTTGTGAATAATCTTTTACTTACGTGTATTTTTAAACACTGATGATTGTGTTTGATTGCTGTTGAAGGTGAGAAGATCTTCGGTTATTTTCCCTGTGAATATTGCTGCTGAATCCTGTATTTAAAATATTGGATTTTTGATAATAAATCCGCATCGCTCTTAAAGAACTGTTTATTTTCTTTGTGATTGTTTTGCATAAAATCCACGAACCAGGATCTAAGTAACAATATATTTACTTTTTTTTCAAAGAAATGCGTGTTTCTTATAGGATATGAGATTATTTATTTTCGGATATTTGCTGCATTGGATAGTGAAGAGACTAATGTCCTGATAGCAAAATTGCCTTTCCTCTATACTCCGATTCTTATGGTTTTAATTGTGTTATTTTTGCTCGTGTTTAGTTTTTGATCTTGCCATGTTCTAACTTTAAATTTACAATATTTGGTTTCCATACATTATTGCTCTTTGGCGACTGGCCTGATGAAAATGGATTAATTTACAATTTTGTCATATGAAACAACAAGGGGTATTAATTATATTCCAAAAATACTTGATTAGTATACTTTATTTCTCATACCTTCATAAAGTGAGGATTTTTGAATAAACGTATTTTTTATAAGCAAAAGTATTTTATCTTGAGAAATAATTGTAATATTTTGTTATATTTCTAATATAAAAAACTTATTTATAGTTAGTGCAAGATTTATTTTCTAAACAGTTTCTTGGCAAAAGAGTAGGAATACTAGGCAAGTAACGAAATTCTGTGGAATTTTAGGTAATTATCTCAAAATGTATTCCTAGATTTAATACTCTTAAACTTCGTTGGTTGATAAAGTTTTTCAAAATAGGATTTATGCAGATACAATGCACTTTACAATTTCATCTAAAAATAGAAAATAATATTTCTAAGAAGGATTGGCATTCATACCTTTATCTGAAAATTCTGGTTGCTCTACGTACAAGAGATGTTTAAAACTTTATGTGTTAAGTGTAGCAATTAATAATAACTTGTTCCAAAGTATACATATAATTGAAAAGTTTAGTGCTTAATTATAGTTATGAAACAGTAAAGAAAATGGAAGTGATAAAAAAAAAACATTTTTGTGATTAAATATATAATGAAATATTGAAATGTATAGTATCAAATAATTTTATTAGTTTGAACAAGAAAAAGTTGCACATTATTGGCTAATTGTCGTTTTAAACTTTTAATTTGGTATGCAATCTAAAATTAAATAAAACAGAATTATCTGCAGCCCAGTGATTGCAGATGCTGGCTTCATAGCTTCAATGAGATAAATCATTGATTCGAGTAATGACTCCATCTAATGACATTGTGTAAAAGAATGGAGGAGGTTCAACATGAAAATGGACCAAACCTGATATGATTATGAGGTTAGGAGAGTGAGGTTCCGTTTATCAGGTATTATCATCGGATCTAGCATCTCAATTAATAGATTAACTATAAATACCTCATTGTGTTACTCTAGCCTAGTTATAATAACAAAGAAAAATATATTATTTTATTACATGTATATGGAGATAGCGATAATTATATATATAGGATAATATTATTCTATATAAAAATGAATAAAGATAAGAACATATTGTTAGGAAAGAACTCTTATATATCTATATCTATATATATATATGTAATAATTCCCTCTAACATACTTTTAATTAACTCTTTAATGATCTATAAATAATCTTTAATTCTTAGGTTTAAAAATAAACGTTGTAATCTTAATCGTAATCGGCTAAACCAATTGCCGTAGACCGCGCATTTCAGCCAATCAGATGCCCAAAGGAAAACGCCTATTCAACGTAATGGCACTCTCTTTCTCTGCTTGCCGCCATCACGTAAGATTGTAAATACTTGCTGCTTTTTTGTCTTTGTGTTGTGTCCTCCAAAATACCGCTATCTACTCAATGTGAAAAAAGAATGTAATTGTGCTTTAATCTGCTGATGCGTGCTCATAATAAAGGAGGTACAGCTATCCTGAAGACGTCATTACTAAATCCAAATTGATAATCTTCCA
>BMAV01026690.1:174301-202377 GCA_019973955.1 Trichonephila inaurata madagascariensis | reverse complement strand
ATTAAAATTATTATTAATTTATTATTAAAATTATTAATTTATTATTATAAAATTATTATTAATTTATTATGAAAATTATTCATTTATTATTAAATTTATTATTTTTTATTGAAATTTTTATTAATTTATTATTACAATAATTTAAATAAATTTATTAAAATTATTCAAGTTTATTTAAAAAGGACTGATTAAATATTTTATAAATTATTCAAATTTATTTAAAAATGACTGATTAAATATTTTATAAAATTATAAAATAATTAAATTAATAATATATAAAAACATATTTTTTATTATATTAATTATAAAATAATTAATTTAAAAATAATAATAATATACTTTATAAATTATTTTATATTATATATAATATTTTATTTATAGTATATTTTATTTCACATTATAAAACTATTTGTATCTAATTTTTATGTAAAATATAATTTAATATTTATTAAATATTTATTATAAATATTATTTATTAATATAAAAATATATTTATAAAATTTAATACAAATATATATATTATTACAGTACTTTTTTTTTACTTTTTAAAATACAAAAGAATTACATAAAATATCATTTAATATTAAATAAACCTTTCACAAATAAATAAATTTATTAATTTTTTTTTATAATTAAATGAATTGAAAAAAAAAAGTTAATCGCGATGAATCGAACCCTAACCTCGTGCATACGATATGCCAACCAGGCTACGGAATCGTTGATGGATATTGAAACTTAATTGTATAAAAGCTAAGCATGAATTTCGAAAACTATTTTTTCCGAATTGACTGGCCATTCGACGGAATTACATTGATGTTTGAACACCCTTAAGGAGTACTACTATTACACAAAATCTCGACCCCAAATGAATTTCCTTAGTTGTGCCCTCCCCTTGTAAGATATTTATGACCATACATGTCTTCAAGTTCATAAATAACAAAGTAAATAAATGAACATTTAGCGTCTTTTTTATATTTTATATCACTTCAAAAATAGATTTGGTATTTTTTCATCGAAATAGCTACTATTTGCAAATTCGTCTGAAATTTTAAATAAATCAGTCATACAGTATTTTTATATCAGTTTACAGTATTTTTATACCTCTTTTGCATATACTATCCACATAAATGTTATACTGTTAATTAAGGAATGTATTCAGTTTTTTAAATAGTTGTTAGTTGAATAAATCATTAAATATTCATGTCTATCGTTTTGTTCATTTTTATTTGATTTCTATAAATAAATTGATTTTTATGATCTAATCACAATTCGGATTAAAACCCTTTAAAATTAATTGCAGCAACCATATTTTTTTAGCAAAACCTTTATGCAAAGCATTATTCAACAAACCTAAAAAAGTTAAAAAGAAATACAAGCTTCCATTGAAATTAAAGCAACAACAATAACAGTTTATTGTTAAAAATATTCTGACTCCCAAAAATATTTCCTTCGCTAATAATCTGTCTTTGCTTTTTGCTGTTAGTGTTAGCAGAGAAAAATGGAGTGACCTTCTCGCCTTGTGTGGCCCTGCCAGGAGTATACACTCCCGACGTACTGCTCTCACTCCTCCCAGGAACACCCCCTTGCCACTATGAGGCCCTTAATAGGACTTAATGGCGTCAATTTAAGGAAAGGGATTCGGTTGACACTCTTGCAAAGGAGGGATTAGACCATCCTGCCCATTCCACCTCTGAGCTCACAGATTTAGACTTATTCTCAAGGCAAAAGGCCCAAATAAAAGAAAATTGGTTAAGACGTCCGTTTCATAAATTCTGTAAAGGCAAAATACCAGGGTTTTCTGTATCTCTTCCTTGTAACAAACAGTACAACACTTGTCTGTCTCGACTTGCCAGTGATCACTTAAAAATTCTCCCTTTTTCTGGAGGCAATAAGAGGTGTCCTATTTGCCTTAAATGCCTGATAGAACAGGCTTCCCCTCAGTACATCTTGGACTGCCTGGTACTGGACTGGGTAGATATCCATGATAGTCCACTTCCAGTTTTGAACTTCATTAAATTCAATGGTTTCACTGATCTGGTCTGACTTGGTCTATCCAGATGGGAGATAAGTAACAACATCAACAACACAATTCATTTATCAAAAATTCAATCAGAAAAATTGTTGCAGAAAGATAAAATTTACATGATCCAGACAGTGAAAAAAAAATGTCCAGGTTGTCTAATTAAAAGAATTATCGAAGAACACATGTGAAATACGTTTATCATTCTCAATGCAGCTGACATGAAATGCCGAGTGATTATGGAATTAAATTCGTGGCCAGTGTTGTTCATGTTGAGTTGTTGTTTTCATGCCTAGTTCTACAGATATATTAGTCAAAGTTTCAAGTCTTCGCGTTGCCGTGGCTTAGATGTTTTGAGAGTGGGATGACAACTCAGATGTCGTTTTTGAATCTCAGCCCTTGTTCAGAATGGCAACATCCTTTATCAATAGCTCTCATGCCCTGATACCAATGAAGATCCGCTGTGTATTGGGGTTGATGCATGTTAAGTCTACCGTGGCTCAAAATCTTCGAGTTGGCGTGGTATGGAAATTGGTTGAGGAAAGTGTCAGTTCAAGTGTCGTCTTCGTCACTTAACCCCGTTTTGAAACAACGAGGTCCTTCATCAATAATGCCCATGTTGCTTTTGAGTGCGACACTTCTCAACAATATCAAATCAATCTGTTTACAGCCATAGCTTAAGCATATAATTTTCATAAACGCCTTAAAAGCCACTTAAAATATTTAATTTTTAAAAATTGTAAGTAATTTTTAAAAAGTCAAATTAAAGTCATATTGAGAGAGAGAATAATATACATTTTAAAAATAAAACCTTAATATTGTAGAATGATTTCTTTCTACGATAATTCAATTTTAAAAATATAATTATTAATTTGTGTACTTGTTTCCGAGGCTCCTCGTGTACATTTAAAGTGAGACACTGAAAAAACCAATAATTAATCTGTTGGAAGCACTATTGCAGAATCAGAAGTTACTGAAATTATTCTTAGAGTTACATAATGTGAAGTGTCAAAAGAGAACTAGACTAACTTCCCGTGTCTCCCATGAATAAATAGTGCTGCTTTAGCTAGTACTTTCCTGTTGTTCTCAGTCTATGGTTAACTAAACAAAGCGAAACTACGAGCTTGTGTGATGTTACATTTTTCTCTTTTTCATCGGAGACTTAGTTTCGGCGGGAACCTGGTAATAGCATACTTTCCTGCTGCGTTGTTTCTCTCATGAAATTCTAAGAATGTGAAGAGTTGAAAGGCCTTATTCTTTGTAAGAAGAGTTAAACCCCACAATCCCACAGATCTGTCGAAGGTTACATCCAGCTCTTTCAATCTTTTCAATACTGGCTTAGTGAAGAACATGTAAGGATGACTGTCGGGTCTTCCCAAAACCTTTTTCCTATTTCAATTGAACACCTTCAAGAGGATTAGAAGGGATAAAAATAAAACTTTTTTTCCTCTCATGGAATCGTTTTACAATGAAAAGTTGCATGTTGCTTCAGTGGATTCTGTCCGTAAATTACCTAAAAATATATAAAGTGGTATATATATATATATATATATGGGGGTGTAGGTACATGTACATGTATAGATATATATCTATGTATAAATAGGGTAATTCAAGAAAAAAATGGAAAAACAATTTTCCTCAAAGAATGCATGAGCAAAAACAAAATAAAAATATTCTACGAGGAGCAACATGATAAAACCGAAGATACAAAAAAGCACAAGAATAACGGATATGTTAAAAGTTTTAATGGATTTTTACAATAACTGCTTGGTAGAGGGATGGGTAATTTGGAAGCAAGAAGATCAACATAGATAGAGGGATTGGTGAACGATTTGCAATAATCCAAGTATTTCATGAACCTCTTTCTCTTCCCTCTACAGCAGTCTTAGTATTACATCCTCTTTACTATCCAAATTAATCTCATGCATCCAACTTTTCATCCCCCCGAAACAAAATAAATCAAGAAATGACGGATGTAGTGATCATAGGGGTCAAGCTATAAGCTATGGGACCACCACTTTCGATCTATTGTCTTAAAAAAATTTCCAGTACTATTAACCCAAAATGGGCCGGAGCGACGTACGCTACCAGAAGTGAGTTCGAACATTCTCGATGAAGTTAGGCAGCATTTCTTGCAAAAGTTTTTGATATTTGCCCTCTTCAAGACGTTCCACAGAATGTATGGTTCAAATAGGAGGTTGACAATGATTCCTGCCTGGACTTTGATGTATAAATCGCTACAAGAATGCCAATTTAACGTTAGCAGATTGACTGTTTCAAAACGTACGAGCACGTTAGTGTTTTCTTTTAGAAGATACAAAAACAAACAATGGTGTGTATCATTACCTGTGAAAGTTTTACCCAACTTTTCTGAATCACCTTGCACATAGATACTTACATACATACATTTATATATGTATATGTATATAAGGGAATAAATAATCCACACTATGTAGAATCCATTGTCCCGTTTATTTATTGTACATATAATTTGAAAACGAAATTAAATAACAACTAGTTGTATGAGCGTTTGGTACATTTATATCCATGAAAAATTATAATTAATTAATTTTTATATCCTCTAGATTAAGATAAAAAGAAAAGGACACAGTACTTTTAAAAATATACGTACATAATATATCTTTTATGAAATAACCACTATGCGTTGAAATGTTTCTTTGTTTGGCTTAATTAATGTCGTATTTCAGTTATGTAAATGGCTTATGCCTATGTACTACACGTGTTTGAAGGATAAACAAGTACATGATGATGCACACAATATTCTTCTTTGCATCAAGTTTTGAAATCTTAGGTAAATCTTAACTGTGATCACATAAAAATTTTTCCCTTCCCACAAGGGTATTTAATTTTTTTAAAATCAATTTTCATACCCAGAACTCTATAGTCAGGAATTGCGATGTAATTAGATTATTGGTAAACAAAACTAAAACTAATTTAAACAGACTTATGTTTTATTTATTTCTATATATTTGTACGATACTGATTAGCTTATTAAAAGGTTGCAAATGAATATATACTATTTTATTTATTTCATTCCTCAAAACAATATTTTACACAGTACTGTATTAATTTTATCACTTAAACCTAAAATATGCACAGATCACTAATAGGAAACAAAGTACAAGAGTTCTCTCTCTCTGTTGAAAAAATAAAGTGAAACAAAATCTCATCTATTCGTAGAAAATTTCCTCATCTGTTAGCTTTAAAATATGTCTTTCTTTAAAAACATAATGTATGTGTAACAAAAACCAGCTTTAAATATTTTTTCGTTTTTTGACAAAAGAAATAGATTTTTCAATACACTTTACTTATTTGCTCATCCCACAAACAATATCTAGAAGTGAAATATTCTTGACATAAGGTAGATGTTTGAAATGGATCTAGAGGTTTCAATATATGCAGCGATGGTAAAAGTTCGCCAACGATTTCTTATCCATCGTCTAGTTCAATGAAAGGTGAGTAGTGAGAGATTTAAAGCTGTCAACGGGCACTTTATTCTAATGTAGTGTATCCTTGAAAATCATATGTTACTATGAAGAATGTCTTGCAGTTTTGTTATAAACTATTTGATGTTCAAGATATGTTTATAGGGCTGCTGTTTTGGCTCATAAATATTACACGAATAATTGAAATTCCAGGCATTCAATAAAGCTTTTGGATACAAGATTTTTCACATTTTGCCAAGTAGTGATTATTTGAAGCTCTACTCTCTTATATATATATTTTTTTTTAAGATGTAGAATTTTGGGAGTTCTACATAATTTTGTTGTATGAATTACAATAAAACGGCTTGTACGTTTGGCAAGTAGAAAGGTTGTAATGGTTTTATAATTGCAGAGAATATTTGTAAGGTGACTTTTTTAGAGATTTCTCGTAATAAATGTTTTAATTAAAATTTTGGATATTTTAAACGTTACAAGACAAGATCACACACACACGCACATCTGGATTGAAAACTATATTAATAGTCATGATAAACACAATAAACAAAAAAATATTATATTTCAAAACTATAAAGAAAATAATCACACATTCAAATACATCTATTAATTGTAGTAAATACTTTTTTGTGGAAATATGGCAAGAGCCTTAAATTAAGAGTTAATAAATGTAAACCAACTAGGTGCAAAAATTGTATTATGGTTAACAGAGAAAGCTATAATACTGATTCTAAATTTAATTTTTGTATAAAACTTTTAGCTGAATCTACTTTTCAAAATTAAATTCACCAGATCATTATAACTAATATATTTTCTTAATAATGTAAATTTAAACTAGGCAAACTATTGCTAGTTGATATTTATATATATATTCTATTTCACTATCCTAAATCATTGACAGCTAATAAAAAACATAATAGTTTTCTATTTTGGTATATTGACTTTTTAAATGTCTACTTATATTTTGGCGGGTTTTTATAGGTTTTTAAAATCCATTTTCATCCATTCTTAGCTTTGCAGGAATTGCAAGTTGTCTTTTATTATTTTATTTTATTACTAGCCCGATACTTGACGATAAACTGCTACAAGGAGAATGATGGGGTCATATCTGTTCTGGAAAGAAAAACCCCTATACTTGGCTAAGTGAGGACAAATGTAGTTTTGAAAATGTGGAAAATTGACCTCCTCCCTCAGATCATTATCTACTGTGACCACACATTTCACAATTTTATGATGATTGTTTTACTAACATCATCTTACATAGCCGAACTATTAGTCGCAGTCACAAGTTGGACAAAATGGCTTGCTGATTTAGTTAAAATTAACCTTGTTTGTGTGAGTCGGGGTTTGAGAAAAATATGACACCTAACTTTGATTCTCCGTAAAAAGAAAACTACTACATATAACCCCAGGCATGTTTTTCAAAATTGACCCATTTAGTTAAGATTACAAAATGGTACAACAATTGTTCTTTCCTAATGCATAATAATCATAGATATTTTTTTTTATTGTCAAAACATCTTCATTTTAAAAACACCTCTGTTGATACCTTTCATCGTATCATTAGTTATTGTGATCGCAAATTCCACAATTTCAAGATGATTTTTTCACTAACGCAATCTTTTATATCCTTGCTATTAATCGCAATCACAAATGGAGCAAAATCTAGTGCCCGATTATCGTCAAGTGTAGGGACCCTCGCCCCGTATATGTATGTATATGCATACACATACAGATAAATAAACATTCATAAATCTCTTGATATTAAGTATGAATAATAATTTATTGTAGCTTATAGAATCATGTTGTACAATAATGTCAAAATATCTGTGCACAACTTATAAATTAATATTCTGCAATCTATATTTTTCAAAGTAAAATTTAAAAAAAAATATATTATGCATGGCAAATTTTTTCAATGATGTCAAGGGAAATTATTGTAAAACATAATTCATATAATCACCCAAAAGTTTTCTAAGATAGACCTTTCTCCAAAGCCATCTCAAATGGTCATAACAAAAGAAAAGTAATAAGGTTGTAGAAGCAAAAAAAGAAGAAAAAAAAAAAGAACGTATAACAAGAACATGAAACTATTTCAATTGTTTGCTTTTTAAGAAGTAAAATGGATATCGATGCTACTTTCTTCCAAAGCAAATTAAATGACACAAACATGAAACATATTTTATTTAGAAATAACAAACCTTAAAAAAGATACTCGGATTAAAACATTGGTCTATTTTTTTCGCAGTCAAAGGCTGGAATAGAGATTGATATTTTCTGTAAAAAAAAGTGTTTGCTTTCTCTGATGACTTGTAAAATTTCTACTCTTATTCAAGCACATTTAAAAAGTTATAATTTGAATAAAACAATTTGGTTAGAATATACACTGAAGTTTCAATTGAGTTTATTTTCCTCTTTCATCTACTTATCTAAAAACGATCTTGGAAAAGAAGAATTTCGTAGCACAATTAAGAAGCAGCAAATTTCTAAATAGTCGCTATATTCTATGTGAAACAGTTTTTCGACAGAAATGTTACTTCTTTTACCGTTTGGAATATAGAAAGTATTTGTCACAATTCTGTCAATAATATCAACTTTCATCTAATAACATTAAAGTGTAAAGTACTATAACGGGTCTATTCGCGAACTTCCTACTAATGCTCTTGGGAAGAAAATATGTCGTTAAATATTATTGTATTGTAAACTTTCTCCCGAAGAAGATGCGACTTATATAAATCAAGGCTTATGTTTAAGCATTAAATTTTAGGTTCGACGGAGAGAAGTTAGGAGATAGGTGATAAAAGTTAGTGATTAATGTAAAGTAGTAGAAAGCTATTCAATAATGATTAGTGATTGATTGCTTAATATTTAAATTTCATAATTGACGATTTAGTCAAAGAGATATTTAAATTGGAATTGTGTCGACTCAAAGTAGATTAGCTTTGAATGGAATTTCGATTATTTGGAACGTGAATTGCCAAGACGTTCCAAGAGTAAGGGATTCAATTCATAATTAAGTATCAATTACCTCGTCTACCTGGTTTTTACTCCAATACTTATAGGTGCATTTCCTAACCCGGGTTGTTGAGATTTGTAAGACTGTTAGGACTTGTTAATAAATTATATTGTTTTGATTATGGCTGACCTTCATTCTAACTCTCGAACACTGATGGATGTGAGGGCAAATCCATCATAGTACATTGACTTTTTTTTAATTTTTTTTTTTTTATAGTTGCCATTCTCATGTTTTACCAGTGGTTTACTAATATTGAGCATCTGTAAGCAAAATAATGCTGATTTATGGTCAAGTAAAATGTCAAATACGCATCATTAAAAGATATAAGCAAATAAGTAATTAATTTACTACATGGTTTTTTTCTCTTAGAAAGTTAATAATTTCTTTCTTTTGAAATTTGTAAAAATCGAAATATTGCAGTTTTAAGCAGGAATATGGTACGAAGCAGACTTTTTCTAAACAGTAAAAAAAAAAATAAAAAAAAATAATACCGAAATACAATAAAATTTACTTTTACTTTATAGTTTTAAATGACTTATAAAGGACTAATATCGGATGAAACAACTTGAAAAATTATGTTTTTGTTGTAAGAAAAAGAAAAAAAAAATCATGGTCATCGCAAAGAATTCCGTTGTCCCTTATGTATGTTCTTTCACTAAAAGGCTATTGAAGTTTTACTCGATCTACTGTGTTAGAAAATTATTCACTCTAGACACTCCGCAGTATTTCCTCAGCGAATCTTGTGCTCTTTAAGAGTGTAACCTTCTCCCCTAGAGGTTTTTTTTATCTTTTCCGCTTAATCTTTTGTGGCTCAATTGAAGTTGTCTTCTTTTACCTTCCTGGCATACTTTCTTTTATCCGGAGTCGTTTCTTCTACACCACTTGTTAAAGAGATGTGTGCAGCATCTGATATATTTAAAAGTTTTTTGTCAAAGACGTCAGGTTTTCCACGAAACGACATTTCAACCGTCAAGATGGACTCTTATTTTTAAAGCAAAAGTGAAACGTTTATTTGCTTTTGTGTTTGAGGAAACGTTAAGTGAAGCTGAAACTTCGGAAAGATAAAAGTGCTTTTCTTAAAATTTTTAAATTACTTTTTAAAGAATCATAACATAAAATATAAATCACTACTATCGAGATAGAATAACAAAAGTGTGCTTAATTTATTTTTTCCCGTGAGTTTAAATTTAAAAGAAACGTTATAAAGAAAAAAGTAAGTTCCCAAGATATTTTCTTCAAGAAGAAGATGGGGATTGACATTTTAAAGTCTGTTTGATATTTTTTTTTTATTTTTTTACTGTTCGGAAGAAATAAATGCGATTTTAAATTAGTATTCTAAAGAAAATAGTAGGAAAAAAAACCATTCATATCTCGGTGAGAAATAAACATCTACTAATAAAATCAATGCTTTTTCTCCTTCTTTACGCGGTGAAATATGAAATGCTCATTTCGATGAACTAAATATTAAAACATATTAATCCTGTGATGTCGATTTGAAAAATTTTAGTTAAAAAAAATAATAATACAAAGTTTCAGCTAAGTTCCTTGTAGCTACATCGCAAGATAGTGCTACTGTTGTGATACAGATCACAGTGTCTAATACATGTACGTTTGATTTTATCCATCAAA
This sequence comes from Trichonephila inaurata madagascariensis, assembly GCA_019973955.1. Classification (NCBI taxonomy): domain Eukaryota; kingdom Metazoa; phylum Arthropoda; class Arachnida; order Araneae; family Nephilidae; genus Trichonephila; species Trichonephila inaurata. Next base: position 192,251 of record BMAV01026690.1, on the reverse strand, counting down.
ACTATAAGTGAGAAATTATTTATATAACATATTTTTTAAGAACTATTTAAAAAGTATCTAATTTTTTGTTACATATAAATCCAAGCTATTATTGAGTGCTCATATGAAAATTTTTAGCTGCAATAGTTCAGATTATAAATCAAGAGCTCTTGTAAAATCTTCAAGTGAGCTTACATGCTGATTTAAGGTATCCGACTACGTTCGGAACCGTGATTTTAAAAAAGCGCGTAAATGGATAATTTACATGATATTTAGTGTCACTCAGATTAGAATACATGCAAAAAATTGTTTTAAGGACATTTTGACAAAAAAAATTATTTAAATACAATATTTTGGCAAAAAATTAACTTATAATGACCCATTTTCAAAATGTTCTCCTTTTGTGAAAAATGCTTCTATTATAATAATATTTTGCCTGTATATAGCTCAGATCTCTCTACAGAGGCTCAACTAGAATTTTTGAAAAAATTCAAATTATTTTCAGAGTTACCACCAATTGAAATAATTATTGGCGTTTTTTTCTTAAAATTGCTCCCCTCTGTTGTCGTAAAATATGAATAAACCCACTTCTAAATTATATATTTCAAAACGTCTAGTTGAGCCTCTGTAGAGAGGTGTGAGCTATACACAGGCAAAATATTATTATAATAGAAGCATTTTTCCCAAAAGGAAAACATTTTGAAAAAGATTATTATTAGTTAATTTTTTGCCAAAATATTGCATTTAAATAATTTTTTTGTCAAAATGTCCTTAAAACAATTTTATACATGTATTATAATCTAAATTACACTAAATATCATGAAAATTATCCATTTATGCGCCTCTGCAAAATCACGGTTCCGAACGTAGTCGGATACCTTAAATAATCGCAAGGAGCAATTTAACATCTGTACATGCATGTAAAAATAATACAATTTTATTTGGTGTTTCATTTTATAAATTGGTAACTAAGAATGTTTTGTTTTAAAAAGAATGATGTGTTCTATGAAATTTTTATGTAAATTAGTCAAAAGAGTCATGATGTATTTTGAAAGGCTTAGCATCAACCTAATACAAGATTAAAAGAGCATTTTCCTTAATGATATTTAGCAATAGGAAAATAAGGGAACCATGCGCTATGTAAAATGATAAAGTGTTGAGAGGGGGAGTGTTTTATAAACGTGGTACTATAAAGCAACATGATGGCTATTGGCGAAGGAATTCATAATTTCGAATCCATGGTCAACGGATGAGGATGTTACCCCCTCCCCAATCTACCACATCATACCAGTGATAAAGGGTTGATGAAAAATCTTTCTAGTTTAATTTAAAGCTTTCTTCTTGTACTTTACACATTTTCATAATAAAATAGGCCTTAGCCTTACAAGTAAAATTTATCATAATATTAGTAAAAAATATAAAAGTGTTACTGAGTAATAATGGAAGTTATTTTGTTCGTCAATTGAAAACAACGAAATGAAATTAAAATATTTCTTACTCATAATACAAGTTTATAAGACAATTTTACCAATTTGGTAAAATTAGTTTGGGTATAATTTTAATGTATACATTTAAAAGGTTGGAATACTTTCTACTCAATATTCAATCTGTATGGTAATGAACGAAAACTCTGCGAACCTCTGATAAATGCCACGCGTCTCTGGAAGCAATTACTTATACTTCATATATCAATTATTTTCTGATGGCAGAAATTGTTAAGTTTTAAAAGTATAACAAGATTATGGTAAAAGAAAAAATATTGTGTATACATATGGAAAACCAGAAGCCGAATATTATTTTGAATTTTAAACACTACATCTATTTAGGAAAATAACAACTTAAAAATACACATTTAAGAAAGATAAAAGTAAAACACAATTAGCATTTTATCGCTACTCGAACAATATGTAACGTGCTCTTCTAATAAAGATTTTTTTTCTTTACAAAATGCCCTATGGCCCTTTACTACAATTAAGTCGTTCGTTAAGCCGATAAAAACTAATAAATCTGTGTAATGAACTATGAACTTTTGTACACTTGAATTTTCTTAAAAGCTTTCTTGCATGTAATGTTTCATCCTCTAGAAAAATCAGTTAGAAAATTCTCCCTTAATCTCAGTTGGATTAAATTCCAACTAATTAATCATTATTTATGTATAGCTGAAATTTGCATCAATTCTATAAGTTTTAACCGATCATTTGAATCTGATTTGATGAAGTCAGAGTAATTCAATTAATTTGTAATGTGTTTAAAGTAATTTTATATCTATTCATTTTGTATTATCTAACATTAAAAAAAAAGTAATAACAAGTTATAAATTATCACTCAAAATTCTGAGTATTTCTAAATTTCATTCAGCTTTAAATAAAAATAAAATAAATTTAGAAAAAAATGTTAGATAATTTTTATTTTTCCAGATGCTTATAAGTTATGATTTAAATGCAAGAATAGAAATAGCATACTAAAAATCCTATTTATACATATGGCAGATGATTGTTAACTTAAATGGTTATTTAAAATCACTGTTATATGTCCACACAATTATTTTAAATGAAAAGTGTGATGAGTTTTCACTATAAATAATTCTAACTGAGTAATTTGTATTCATCGAGTAAATAATATTTATGTAATTATTAACTTTTAATATCATTTTTTTTCAATTTAAAAATAAGTCAATTCTTTATCTCAATTCAACAGACTACAAGTAGATATCGGATCCATAAAATTCTATCTCTCCATAGATGTTTTGATTTAAATTATAGGTGGCCAAACTTTTCAGACAATGGACCACGTTTCACAAATTACATTTCCCCCTGAAACGTTCATCTCTCTTTTTTTTTTTTTCTTTTGCTTATTATAGCAAATAAGAAAGCATGCTATAGCTTTGTCATTTCCTAGCATGTGAAAATGGGGTATGATCAATTGTTAAAGAAAATAAGAAATTGATACTTTATTTGTTTGAAAAAATAAAACCCAAGTGAGAATTTAGCTTATTTATTAGAGCATTTTAAAAAATATTTTAGATTAGTGTAGCATCGGATTTGTTTCATAAAACTAAATGCATCAATAGTAATTTCAACCCAACTCAAATAAGCTTTAAAATGAATATAGAAAATAAATAGTAACAATATTTTTTTTAGTTTACTGATATACTCCCATTGTAGTTACGAGATGCAAGTGACTCATGATTTAAACATGACAGTGCTTAGAGTGGTATACTTACAATAAAAGTTAAGAGGTGTAGGAAAGACAAAATCTTATTTTTTTGACAATTTAACATTTTTACATTTTCAAATTGCATAGATTTTAGCCTTTCTAAAAATAACTTACTTTAACCTCTAGCGTCATTAGAAGCCCTTAAAACCTATTTTTAAATAATCGTTGAAACTGGGCCTCGCCCATTTAAATGACTAAACATGTAAACAAAGCACTTCGTTTTTCCTTATAATTAAGCGTCTGATATATACCAAAAACATTTATCTTTTATTGTAAATTGAGCCTTTTAATTTTTTATTTCCTTGCCGATTAGAAACCTCATTGTATACATCAAAATCAATTTATCTCAAAATGTAAATTTTGATGTTCTATGTACCTTTTCTGAGAAACTAATGTTCCCAGGTGTTTAAATTTTTTATGATATACTTATAATGATAGCTAATATATATTGAAATGAGCTTTTTCTAAAAAACTCAAAAATTCACTTCTTACTAATTTTTTTATGTGAAAAATGGGTCAAATTTCATTATGTTTGATAAAATACTTTATAAATTATGAAAAAAATTCAAAATTAGTTAAAAACTCATTTCAGTATAATGAAAATGGTGTACTTTATTTGTATGAAAAATTTCAAGCATGTACATGTAACGGAATTTGAGAAAAGGTACACCGAAAACAGCAAATTTAACATTATTAGTATAGAGAAGTTTCCAACACCCCTTTAAATTTATGTTCATTTGACCCATATTTGCATTCTACAACATGTATGCTTTTGGAGGGATACATGCTGTCCATCCATACTTTAAATCAAGGAGGGGCATTAAGTCGATCACAATCGACCAATGGATTGCCAAGACATTTTGGGGTGACCTCCTTTATAGAACGCCGAAGCCAGCTACATTGGAGAATCGGCTTTTCACAATGGATATGACTATGCTTTTTTAAGCAAATTATTCGATAAATGTGTAAATAACACATGTACCTTTTCATTGGAAGCGCTCGATGACCCTCAGTGCGTTCACAGCCACTGTAGAGAAAAAAGTGGTCACTGGGATGCCAACCGTATGCATGAATTGTTCCCACTCGCCGACTAAAAGTGGAGAAAAATGTTGATGATTATCTCTTCTCGCGATTGCACAGGATTGGCTGCTGAGATCTCATGTACCACGCTTTCGTGGGATGATCATGTCAGTCCTTTGACATCGTTCTTGACGTCATGTTCCGCAATGGCGTAGGACAGCTTATAAATTAAGTACATACGTTGATTTCAGATGATTCGGTTTACTTCTGTTCACTGCTCTCGTTGCCTTAAAAACGTCTACGATCTAGCAGTCGCTTGTAGTTGTTGAAGCATTCAACTTGACAATTTTGTGTTTTTGTAGAAACAAAATAATCTGTCGTATTTTAAAAGAGAGATACAATTTTGAAAATAAGTGTTAAGAAAAGAAAATGTACAATTTTAATACAGAATCACCCCACTTACACCACTGAGTGGACTGCAACACTTGAAAAACATTAGAAATAGCACATACCCTGGAAAAGTCAACCCACCTCCCCGGTTTTAAATCATATTATCCACTTTAAGTAAAATGATCAATTAAGTTTACTCTTAAATTGACAATAAGAATTTTTTTATTGTTGATTAATTATGCTTTAATGAATCTGAAGAAAGTTGTAGTTCTCTGTTTCGGTTTTACATCTATGGAATTCAATTAGACCAATCTTTGGTTTCTGTGAATAAAGGTGTCATTAGAATTCTGAAAGGAAAACTAAAAGATTAAGTACTCATTTCGCTATTTTTGACAGAAATTAGAATTTCCCTTTATTTTTTATTTGTTTTGTGTACGTGAATCGGAATATGATTATTGTAATTCATTTGTTCCAGTCTATTACTTCATTGCTTCAAAACTAGTCACGTTCGAAAACATTCCTTTGTTCATTACGTGTTCTTCCCACTAGTCAAGCAAATGCCCTGTGAGAGTTCAACAGGAACATGATTAGTTTTCATTACTAAGTAGGTTGTGTTTGTTTTTCTGATGATACTTATTCTGTAAGGATATGGACTGTTAGTAGTACTACAAAAATATGGGTGACGCACTCTGTGCATCAGTGCCTTTTAAAGCTCAAGTATCAACTTTTACTCATATCATTTTAGTGTGCTGATGTAAAATATAATTAACACAAACTTAAAAAAATTAATTTAATTAGAATTAAGACAATCAATACTATCTAGTGAAAAGAAAAATGCAAATTTCATATTTTACGAATCCGAAAGATAGAAACGGATAAATATTCAAAAATACAAAGATATGCTTCAGTGATTCAGATTTCTTCAGTGTTCGCATTTGTTGTATTTTTACAGTAATTTTAACACATATATTTGGCTGGTTTTGTGTACATTTTTCGTTGGTAAAATTGGAATATTCTATAAAAGCTGCTGTAGTGTGATTATTATTAATGTTGTGTGCTTCTCAAGTTACATAGTTCTTTTTGATGTTTTTTGCTAACATTGAAGCTTTTATTTCATTGAACTGACGCTTGATAAAATTTTTAGAGGAGTTATGACATCGAAAATAAAACTTTTATCTCACTCTCCCTGTTGAAAATGTGTTTGTGTACGTGAAAATGGATAACGTATTTGGTACGCCACGAATAACTTTTCATTAAAAGGAACGGAAACGAGAAGAAAAAAAAAAAACGAAACATTTACTTTAAGCACCATTTTAATAGTGGAGAATGTTTGGAAAAACGGTAAATGGAACGCAGGTGTAAATTACGTATTTACTCTGAATTTCATATGTAGCCACGGTAGCCTAGTGGTTATGGCATGTGAGGAGGTTGTAACTCTACTGCCATTGAAGACTTGTCGTATAGAGGTGCTGATACATGTTAAATCTATTGAGCAGAAGTGGGCAAACTTTTCCAGGGTACTGGCTTCTTCTAATTTTTTCAGGGTGTTGCAGTCACCAGTGTCAGTGGAGCGTACAAGGAAGGAGGAGGGGTTCACGGGTATGGACCCTCCCTTGATTTTTTTTCTGATTGATTTTAATCCCATGTATATAGCATGTGAAATGTAATTATTTGTGATAAATATTTTCTTATGAATTAATGCTGATTATTAATTCAGCAATTTATTTTTAACTTTTTTTTGTTCCCGACAGTCTAACAAAAAACAATCAAAAAATGTGTTTGGCTGCATATTGCGTTATAATGCGAGAATAGTAGGCCTTCAACCCTCGATGCCCCCCCCCTCCCAGTGAAAAACTCTTGTGTGCACCAATTCCCAGTGTCGTACGTGTGGTGAGGTAGGAAAAGATCTACAATATTTATTTTATAACTTGAACGTAATAAATACGGAATATGTACTTACCTACAGAACTAAAAAAAAAAAACTTACTCTTTTGAAAACTGCGTTTAAAGCAAAACGCAAGATACAAACACGATAATAATAGCCCCAAATATAATAATATGTAATAATGCGTTTGTTATGAAAGAATTCAAAATACACACAAAAATAAAGCATTTTTATCTAAAGTTAGTTGATGTTATAGTCAGCAGAAGACATCGTCTGCGTACTTCAACCAATCTTGAATATTTCCCTTTATAATTACTAGCAGCTAAATCTTCAGGTGGTCACCCCAAAATGTCTTTGCGGTCCATCGATCGATCGCGATCGACTAAAAGTTCACTCCGGTTATTGAGGTTCAAGGTACTCGTGTTGGCGTGGTATGGAAGTCAGGATGGGGTACACCAGCACACGCATTGTCCTGGTTTCTTGACTGTAGTTTAAAATTACAAGGTCCGTCACCAATATCTCCCTAGTGTTTCTACGGAGTGGGATGCTAGCAAACCTGCCCTCACACAAATTTGAATTGTCTTATACGTCTTTCAGCAGTACATTTATATGCCCTTATACAGTATGTTATACACTTTCTTGACATTTAACAACATTTTATATATTAAAAGGACTTGGCACCTTTTGAACCATTTTTTTTTCTTTTTTATGTATTTAAAAATTATATTTTAGCATTTCATAGAGTGTTTTTATACAAAAAATTATACAATTAAACGAGATGAATTTTTAAATATATTTACTCCCGATTTTAAAAATTTTAATTTTTAAAATAATTTTGGAAAATTCGAAAATTTATAACTTCTGTATTTATTTTATTTTTTACCTGATTTTTTTCATAATATTCCTAAGAATGTTTAAAAGAATTTTAGGGAGTGACTTTACAATAACTTAACAAGTTTCGGAGAAAAAAGAATAAAATATTAATATGTATGCTAGTATTCAACAAAAAAGCCAATATGTTCTACATTTTAATTTAAAAAAACAAACAAACTATTCAGTTTACAGCAAATCTGAATAATTGTGGAAGGAGTAGCATCTTAAATGCGAAAAAATGCAAACTGAGAAAAACAATTTTAAAGTTTATAATTCTGAAAAAAATAATTATTATAAGCTTAACTAAACATAAAATTTTACTTTAAGATATTATTAGCCATATAATTTTCTTTAAAAAAAATAAATTTTCTTACTATTTAAACTCATATATTTTATAAAGTATCTTTTTTTAGAGAATATTAGTTGCATAAGTAAAACTAAAGGAAAATTTAAAAAAAAAAAAAATTCAGTCATAACAGAAATTTTAAAGTGTTTTACTTCACATAATACTGAAGTGTAAAATTTTTATATAAAAAGCATATGATGAATAAGAACTGAAATTATAAAATTATTAATACAAAATACCTTAAATAAAAATTTTTACATCCAAACAGTTCAAAAGGGGGAAAATTACATTAATGCAACACTACGGAAACATCCTGCTTTATTTGTAACACCTTTTTTTAATTATTTAAAATACCTTTATTTATCTAAAAAGAGGACCCGGTCGAATTCCCGAATTTGTTTGCTCACATTTTTCTATTGAAGTTTTCTCCAACTTCTAATTTTCAACCATACAAAATTGATATATTAATCGAAAGATAATAATGCAAATAACATAAATAAATAAAAAAGTTTAAAAAATGATATATTTAGCTTATTTTTAGGGTACCAAGTCCTCTTAAGTAATATTTGTTTGAAATAATTATCATGCAGGAAATACGAGTAAATGTATTTGGAGCAATATTCTACAGCTTATCGCTGGTAGTAGATCTTATCATCTTATCTTAGATCATCTTATCTCCCGGAAATAAAAGTAGGGAATACAATTAGTTGTAATATATTTGAGGTATTTGTATTTTGAGTTAATTCTTTTACTTTTGAAAATTATTATATAATTAGTACTCAAACTGAAATTGTAAGGGACAAAATTATTAGACTTTAGTATGGGGCAAGTATACTATAAAAAACAAAATTTGTATTTAAAATAAAATAGAACTGATCTTCTATCTATATTAATGCCAAGTTCTTAAGCAAAAAAAAAAAAAAAAAGGTAAATTATTGAACATTGCTTGAATAAGAAATATCGAATACACACTTAATGTGCCAGCCAGAAAAATTAAGCTACAATGTTGCAATTCATAGTAAATAATTTTAAAATTCCTGAAAGAAGGATAATACTATCTCGTATTTTTCCACCCTTTCGATTCTCATGCCTTCTCAGACTTAAATTAGCTCTAGTTCCTAAATTAAGTTAGAGTTTATTTTCCTTCTTTCCTAATTAGTTACTCTGCTCTAGGATATGAAAAACCCGAATGGTTGCTTAAGCGTAGTAAAGACGTAGATCTCATTTACAGGATGGGATACATCCCTCCTATATACTTCTCGCTAAATGGTGGGAAAAAATAGACTTCCTTCAGATGGCTTAGTATTCATGATACTTTGGTATCGTCCAAAGCTATCGAATTGAAAAAGACACATAGTTTAAGAGATTCTGGGAGATTGTAATTAAATATTTCTTATTAAGAGCAGTTCACAAGAATAGCTACTGATCAAAATGTCTTCATATTTTCAGTATTTATATGTAAATGTGTAAAAAATAATCATACGAAATAAATGTCTGAAAACAATAATCGGAGGGAGTTTGACAAAACGCTTGGTATAAAATTAGTAATTACTGTTTATCGCGTTTTCATTCTGATTGTTTGAAAATCTTCGCATATAAAATTTTAGTTTTTAAAATGATAAATTGAGAGGGAAAAGATGAATTTTTGCTAGAACCATAGAACAAAATCTTAAGTGATGCTTAAGATTTATATATTTTACTCATCTTAAATTGCTTAAATACAACCACGAATACTGGGCCAATGGAATTAGAAAGGTACTTTAAGACTCACAGAAAGTAGAAAACATGAAATCAAAATTATTGAGGATGGCAATGACTACATCTTTCAATAAGAAAATGAAAATATAGCTATATAAAAAGATGACAATTTTAAATGCTAAAAACTGCATCAAAATAATTAAGCCCATATTTGTCAAAATCAATAAATGTACCTGAAACATAATATTCTATAATTGAAATATTTTTAAAGATCCGAATTTCTCTCTTTTATTTATTCATTGAAATTTGTAGAATTCTTCGATGGTATTATTCCTAATTCAATATCAGGTTTTCAATAAATAACGTATTCAGTGTTTATACACTAAATGACTTTTTATATATTAACATAAAGTGGAAAGACTTTACGTTGACATATAAGAAGTTCATTAAATACTGTGTTGTAAGCAAATATAAATGTCATTTTCACTGTAATTTAGACCAAACCTTATTGTACATGGTTCTCAGAAAACAATTCGGAATGAATTTTTATTGTCATAAGAAACAATTATTTTTTTTTAAAAAAGAATAAGCAAACTTCTAAATTTATGTAACATTAGGAGAACAAAGTTTTCTTGAATGCCTGTTATTAAAAAAAATTAGCTTTTCAGTAATTTTCATTCGATTAAAATATTTATGAAGAATGATATATCTGTACTCACAGCAGATTTTCTTATAAAATTAATTTAAATTGGGAACATAAACTGGCATATTCCTCACCCTTTAGACTGAAAACTTGACTGATTTTGTTGTTGTTGTTACTAATGCCACCTGATCAGCAAAGGCCAGATCGAGGCCCAAGAAATTCATCATGGTAAAGGGCTAAGTGACGCCTGTCATTAACCGTAGCTTTGAGCACCATGCAGGTGACAGCATGATTTGACTCGGTCCCACCCCGATTTAAAGGAAGAACACTCTGGGGGTGATCAGAGGTCTATAACATTCAATAAAATCGAGAATTTATTTGATTATTTTTAAATTATTTAATTTTTTACAAATGGTATTTCAATTTTATATTAAATCAGAGCCAAATTATAATTAAAGTGATATAAATACCTTGGAAAATTTGATTTTTGCTTAAGATTAAAAATGTAGTTAAGATTTTAATGCAAAAGAAGGTTATTTGCAACAAACTTCGTATTTTTAAGCCATATTCAGATGAAAATGATGACTCGTGAATTAGTACCTAACTCATTCCTAATTCATACATTGTTCTATATTCAACAAATTTAAACCCAGTTGGGTTTAAGCATACAACAGACCTTATTATTCCTTACCAGACTTCCTTGAGGTGGATAGAAAATCAGCAAGCGACTCAACATGAGTGTTGTCCACCATGGTGATCAAAATCATGATTTCTGGGCAACACGATTCTAAGTAGTTCTGACAGAAACTAATTCAGCATTAGAAATAATTTATATGCATCAGAAAGACTTATATACGATAGAATTGGTTTCTGTTTTTTTAAAGAAATCTCCACAGGTATTCAAGTAAAAACCCCCCCCCGGGCGAAAAAAGGGGGGAAGCCTAATTAAATTTCCCTTAATTCCTATAAATATAAAATAATAGAGTTGAGTTAAGTAAATAATTCCGAAAAATTAAACAATAAAGTTTATCATGTTTTTTTATCCTTTTATACTGCCATCATTCTAAATGAATTTTAATTTTTAAAAATCTATATTACACAACTATTATTTACAAAAAGTGAAACATAATTCTATATATGCTTTCATGGATGTTAATTTCAAATAAATATTTCGCTCCTTCATTTTATTTGACGTACTTTCAAATATTTATTTACCATTTTTAAATGTAATTGTGTAAGCTGAATTGCATTTATTTTAATACTAAAAATTGCAAGTTATCTGCGTGTGTGTAATATTCCTATATAATATTTTGTGAATTTCACTTCTATCTAATCAAATTTACTTTAGCTAACAATGGATCTTACTTTGCAAAAGCTTTTATTTTTGTACTGGTAGATTAAAATATTATTTTTCTACTCCAATTAGGAAATAAACATAAAAATACTTATGATATGTTCATCCTTTTTTATGGCGAAAAAGAGTTGTCTTAGTTAACTGTTATAAATATGTAAAATAATTAATTTTTGGTGTCAGAAAATATTAAAGCTTGGTCTTCAAAAGAAGTAAAATTGCAGATGTTAGATGTTGTACAATATTTACATATATTTTTTTTCTCAAAGGGGTTTTAATTTCCTTAGTTATTTTTTTCATTTTATTTAAATCTAAATAATGATTTTATGTCTATTTCTTATAATCAATATCTTTTTTTAATAATACGAATAGCGACAGAATTTTTAACTGGTAGACTTAAAAAAAAAAAAAAAAACGTCTGAACGTTTTTTAGTAAATGTTTGAAAACATTTACTACAAATTGTACCAATCAAAGTAATTTTAATTGAGATTTTTACTCTTGCTCTTTTAACAACTCAAAAGAATTTCTCATATACACTATTTAAAATTTTGTGGCTTTAACTAACAAAGATCTGGTTTCTTATAGAAACCTATCACATAATATAATTCCCTTATACACTGCAAGAGTTGAATATAAATATAATTTTTGTTCTCTCTTCTCATTTCATAATAACTTTTACTGAAATAAGCGATACCTTGAGCATTACCGAAAAATATCTGACCTATACAGGTGAAGCTATATTATCTATCATTAAAAAGATGGATGATATACCTTTATAAATAGAATGCAATTCAAACAAGCTGCATTATTGAAAAAAATGTATTAGAAATAAAAGGTAAATCACGCTAAAAACTAATTTTTCTTCACTCTAAATCAGCCAAGCATGTAGGATTACATGATGAGATACATTTAAAATCAAGCGTTCCATTTATTTTTAATTCATTTTTAGAGACATCTGGGGAAAAAATGATAGCCTGTTTCTAAATTAATAGGCAAATCATAATTTTGTGAAAGTATAATAAGGTATATTATTTTAATGTGAAAATATGTATCTTGAAAGAAAATATTAATATTTATAGAATAAAGGACTAAAAAAGAAGTATTTTTTGAAGACAATTTTGGTCTAATATTTCAAATTGTTTCTTTTTTTCTTTTTTCTAATATTGGTATTTATATCAAAACATTTTTAACGGGTAATAATATTTTTACACATATTAATATTTATAATATATTTCTGCTTTATACTGATTAAGACCAAACTTAGAATATTGCTTATTATTTTCAACGATTTTAATTAGAAATAAGACTTCAGTAAAGTGTGGAAATTCAAATGAATGCGGAATATACTGCTCTGGCAAACTAGTATGTAAATTTTATATTTCTGCACGTATAGGTAACGTTAATAGCAGAAATAAATGATTTCACGATAACGTTGAGTTGTGAAAATTAATGGCAAAGGAATGAAATTAGAATATTAAAATTGTGGACAGGCCATTCACGCACCATTCAGATTATTTAACTCTTAGAAGAATAATCAGATAATTGGAAGAAGTGCAGCAAATGGAAGTTCCTTTTTATGAACTTAGTATCGCATACATTATAGTCTCGATGCAATAGACCGTATTTTAAATGAGTGAAATGATCAGCAGAAGCATGGAATAAGTCTTCCTGACAGCAATACAGTAAGTACCACAAGAAGATCAGTATCAACAAAAGGGAACTGAAGCAGCATAGTTGGTCAACTAACAAATCGACTTCATGCTGCCACACAGAATTATAAATATCCCAGAACATTATTGTAAGACACATGTAAAAGGTACCTTATACGCTCGAAGACAGGTTGTGTCTGTTCTATGCCCCTGTCATCTTCATAGATTCCATTTGCATCACAATCGAATTGATATACATTGACCTGTCATGCTCTATTTCAGCTGAGAGTAGATTGAGTCTCTCAGCTTTTTATAAAGGTAAATTGATACCGCCGATCACTTTATTCCTACCTATATGCATCTGATAATGTGCCACTATGTGGTTAGGAATCATGGTCAATAAATGAAGGTTTTTATGTGGCTGGCTAATCATCTAGAAACGGCCGACGGTACATTGATGACATTCTAATTCCACATATTTCACCATTGAAAGGTGATTTTTGTAAAAAGAGAGTTTCATTTTATGGGTGATAACTTGACTTGTCATTACACACAGACTGTGTAAAATTGTCTTGATACTGAAGACACTTTTCGCATAGCCTGGCTAGTTTTTTTCCTTCATCTGAATCCCTTTAAAATGCATCAGATGCCTTGGGGAGATACATTGCTGCTCGGCAATTTTCTTCTATAAGCAAGGAAACTCTTATACTCGTAACTGTAATGAAAGAGTAATGGGGTAACTTGGTTCACAGCTTCTGTATCGTATAGATCTGTTTATTCTTTGTTTAAGACTATCTGCTCTTACAGTGATCGCATCTCTTAATAATATGACGCTGATGAGAGTTTGTTGTATTACATTATACAGACATATAAGTGGATAGTATGCACTTTGAACAAAAGCAACCCTTATGTATATCTTTTCAACAAAATTTTTATATTTAATCGTTTTAACAAGCTGTCAATATAACAGTTTGCGTGTTGATCTGCATTATAGATTTTCCTGTATATACTTTGTATTAGTCTGTGTACCAGCTAAATGTAATTGATTATAGATCCACTGTGTTGAAAATGGGAAAATGTTATATATAAATCATTTGCGTAACGTAATCTAGCACATGAACCCGTAACAGTTTTCTTTAAATGTTCAGAATCTACGATGAAATTTAAATAATAAGTAAGTCATTTATGACATTCTTAGCTTAAATCTGCAAAAAATGAACTTAACACTTGATTGCCTAAGGAAGAGTCATTTTGACTGCTTTTTAACTTCAATCAGGAAAATAATTACATATATAATGCACAATCTCTTAGAATTTTTTAGAATATATTTTTTTCAAGTGAAGTAACATTTTTTTATTGATAATATTTACTAATAACTTGTTATATGACTGTAAGTAATATAAAAAATATTAAAAGTTAATTTTAAACAAATTTTTTTACACATTAATCATTCTTTTGCAATGCAGTCATTTTGACTGTTTCGGGGAAACATATGTATATTCTAAGTTTCAGTCTTTCTAGTGTTAATAATGGAAAAAAAAACTGTTTTAAAAGTTGATTAACTGTATTAATCAAGCAGCTACTTACATTGTGTGAACAGGCTCCTTTTAATACCTTAACAGTGACATCAATTTTTTCTAGCTGCAAAAAGAATTACGAAATCTATTGAGGCTATTTTGAAAGTTTTACTAATAAGTACTTAAAATTAAACATTAAGCATTAATATAAGTAAGCAATTTTCAGCTTTTAAGTACTCATTCAAAAATTATTGGTGCCTCCTAAGTTTTAAGTAAAGTTTTTAAGTAAAAGAAATAATTGTAATTTCTTAAGGCTTGTGTTTGCTTTAAAAGCAATAATTTCATCAAAATGTAAAAAAATATTCAATGATTAGGTTAAAATATTTGAAATCGTAGTTTTCTGGAAAATAAATGACTTTATTTCAATATTAGAACTGGGGCAATATAAAATATTGTAGATTCTCGGTAACGTACACATCCGTTGATGATTATCCGAGGAACCATTGTTAAAAATATTCCCTATACAAATATATATTAATCAAACTATAAAACAAATCTATGCCCTCACGTCTTATCAAGGATATATTTGTCTGGAAAACTATTTCAAACCGAAACAATATTTTCAATTATTGAGCACCGGACGTCAAACAATAAGGAACAAAAATAATGCCTGTATAATCATAAGATATCTGGTGTGGATTAACTTGAGCTTGATTTCTTGACTTACTCTTACTCTTGAAATTAATGTGTGTCACAGTTTATACCCGCAGAACCAGAAGTCATTTTGTGGGGAACCTGAGTTCGCGTTTGTTTGAAACGTAATCAAAGGAAGAGGCATAATTAAAAAAAATCAACAACATATATTTAAGTCGATCCAAAATCTAATATGGTTCCAACTAGCTAATGGGAGCGAGTAAGATCTAATTAATAATAATTATAAATATATAATGGATAAATGAAGTCCGAAAGATGCACTAAATATGAAAGTTTGTAATGATCTCGATAATGAAAATATGTTTCCGATTCTTATGGCAAGATACGTTGATATTAGATGGGGAAACTTTCACAGATATAATTCAGGCTAACACTAATAAATAAAAGTGATAATGAGAACAAACATTGAAATCGCTATTTTTCGAAACAGTGTGTTGAAGAGATGAAGCAGACAAGTTTATTGTCTATATTTGGAACAGCAATAAATTATCTTAGAAATAATTTTTCTTATATAGTACTAGCCGTTATCCACCTCATAGTTCAGGATAGTTCAAGACGTCGTACGAATATATACTGTTTATATATATATATATATATATATATAAATTATTGATATCAAAGTATTAGAGTTAAGCGTTCGATTTATTAAAAAACATTTTTATAAATTTTGTTAAAGAAGATAAGACTTCTAAGTAATAATTTCTAAAATTGAAGTAGAATTACCTTTAAAGCTCCCGTAACCACTTCCACAAAATGGATATCCCCAAAATCAATATTTAATGAATTTCGACTCAAAATAAACATGCTTATCAAAATTTCAAGTGAAACACTAACAGGGAAATTTTTTAATCAATAAGCCCCCTAACAAACTTTGATAGTAGATAACCGTTATAAACATTCTTGGTGCATTTCAGTTTAACAAAGCCTTTTTTGCAGCGGATATCTACTTCATGAAAGGAACATGTCTGTCAAATTTCAAGTCTGTAGGTCTAATAGTTAAGAAACAGGAAAATTTATCTATAACGCCACTTAAGCCCTCTTAATGCCCCTTGGGGACCAATTTTCATAAATTACTTTTGTAGAGCACTTCTACTCAATGATTCGGTGTGGTGTAGTAGTTAGGAGAGGGGGGTGCCAGCTCAGGTGTCGTTCACGTCACTTGACCATGGTTCAAATTTACTTGGTCCGTAGCCAAAAGCCCTCATATAGCTGAACAGTGCGATTTTAATATTCACTCACTCACTCTACTCTAAAAAAAACGTGCCTACCAAATTTCAAGCCTGTAGGTCTAATAGATTTAAAATGGGATTTTTCTTTATCTACAACGCTCCTTAAGCCTTCGCAATGTCCCTTGGGGAACGATTTTCATAGAAAAATTATTTTGTAGTGGACTTCTACTTCATAAAAGGAACATGCCTACCAAATTTTGAGTCTGTAGGTCTAACATATTTCCTGAGATATCATCATGAGTGAGCGAGTGAATGAGTGAGAGTCTCTTATATACATACATACATACATACATACATACATACATATATATATATATATATATATATATATATATATATATGTACATAAAGAGGGAAGTTTGGCCAAAAAACATGTTAAGCCCCACTTTTATATAAATTATTTTATATATTAGCTGTCTTAAGTCAGCATGTTTATAACACTGCAGCATCCATTTTATAATTTTTACACTTCGTTGCCTATATGTCTTTCTTTGTGTGATTTTCCTACTATCTATGTGTTTTTCGAATGTGATTGTTAGATGTTGTCTCTTGTTTGTAGAGAATAAGGCTATGTATATAGTTTTCGTTTATTGTATAGATTTACATTTCAATGCCTATCCATGATGGCTTAACACGGATTTTATCTAGAATTTCCTATTCCCTATTCATTTTGAATTTTCAAGAGCTTACTTAACCGGTATTTTATGTTAGAGACAATGTTAATGGAAAGTAAGAGTAAATGTTTTTAAATGAATTTTCTTAGAAATATAATATGCATTTTTAAACTATTTAATAATTACAAAGTATTAACAATAAAATTTACATTAAATTATACAAAATCCGGTGAAATCATTTTTATATTATTTTAAGTACCCGGAACTGTATAGGATGTTTAAAAAGGTTGGAATTTTAAAAGTAACATTTATTAAGAAATGTTAGCAAATTTACCAGTGTCATAATTTTTGTGTGTAATGTCTGTGCCAGTGAATACATTTAAATTTCCCGTTTTAAGGCGCTTCAAAGCAGTCATCTAATACACTATATAAAAATAAGCATTATAAAAGATTGTTTGTGTTGAAATTAAGGAATTCTTTAAAAATCTGTAAAATTTTCAGGATTAGGCAGTCCTTTATTTCTATTAAAAATTCTTATTTGGTTGTTTTTTTTTTCAAAAAAAACAGCAAACAATTCTTAATAAATATGTTTATTTTCATATAAAAAGTTATTTTTTATATATTTCCTTAAGAAAAACTAGTTTCAAATGAAATAACACATCTTAATAGAAAAGTTGTACTTTTCAAGTTGTTTTGTTAAAAGTAATTCCCCCATTGCTTTTTAAAAATAACATTTACTATTGGTAAGAGTGGTAGCAAAATGATTTTGTTTTATATGAATCGAGAATTATATTTGCTATACAAGTTCTTAGGTAACAATTAAAA